>JAQIXX010005888.1:0-13134 GCA_034700605.1 Willowsia nigromaculata
TGAATTAGGCACACAGGAAACAAATCCAGGTGATCATTCAGGTTTGAAATCACGGAGACTTGAGCATTTGCTAAGTAAAGGCTCAAAATCTTAATAAGAAGCTTCATTAAAAGCGAAAACATGATGAGTCCAATTAGTTTTCAGCAGATATAAGCAATAATGTTTATACAAGTTTCAGTTTGACAGGAAAAATGTAGTATTTTTTAACGTAGTAATTATAAGAAGACGCAAATTTGTATAGCTGAAACTTAGCAGTGATATTAAAGAATAAGTTTTTCTCAAATCCTGCAGAAACCAGTTGTTTATTTATTCATATCTTGTGTTGTTTTATCCGCTGGTTAGATTGGCTAGAGGGAGCGTAAATTCCCTAGTCAATTGGATGGTTTTAGTGTGAAATAATATAATGTATTCCAGCGGGTTTACATATATTTTTTATGTTGAACCTTTTCGACTTGAAAGGAACTTTATTTCAAAAGCGACAGTTTCAACGTTAACTTCAGAGTAACCATTTTCCGCCAAGAATAACCTTCAGAGTAACCTTGAATGGATACTGATTATTCGCCAAGTCTGAGTAGCATTTAAGTACAGCCTACCTATATTAACTGTTCAAAAGCGGCTACAAAACACTGCGTTTTCATTTGATTGAAATGTCCTGCAAACCTTTAGCCAATTCGGAACAGATTTAATGTTTTGTATTATGTAAAATAGGTAATTAATTCCAATTAAAATTTTAGAAAAACGTAATGCCTTTTGTTCACTTGATTTAAAACCCTTTAAGGGCATTTGCATGTTTTTAGAGAGTTAACAGCAGGAAAACCAAATACACAAAGTGCACATTGTAATTGAAGATTGCACTTTAAAATGCGCTACGGTACACTGTGTTCTTTTTCGAGATAGAACAAGTTTTCAAATATCGGGATTTTTTATCGGATTTTTTTACAATAAAGATACATGATTAGGACATCTAGAGGTAGACTACGCACATTCACATTTTCAAAACTGCCATTTGCGATTACACTATTGTGTTCAATATTGAAACCACTGAAATAAAAAAAATAAACTTTTATAACCTAGCTTGGAGGATAAGTTTTTGCCCAGTTTGTTCCTAGAATTACAACATTAAAAGACGCAGAAAAATATGCTAACTATTAAAACAAGTTTATAAGTTGATCTAAGCTCTCTATTAGATTATTATGAAACTAGAAAAGGCTATGAAAATAAAATATGTGCCGATTGTTGTCCAGAAAACTTTGGAATGATCATATATTTTTGAGTAAAGTAAGAATTCTTTAGAGAGAATTAGTTTGGAACTATTGACACTACATTCGGTTTGCAATAGGTGATACGAACAACTACGAGTACATTTTCACACGTCATGTCAATATTGAAAAACTCTTTTTACAATACATTTCTTGTTCACAGATATTGTCCAAACATGAATCTCGCGGGCAGCGTACAAAAAATATCCGAAATATAATTCATGTGAATTAGTTTGATTGAATGTTAGGGAGCATTGTTTCTTTTGTCGTCAGCTGACAATCTCAAATGTGTCCGTGGCCACCTTAATGCTAATCTTTAGCCCGCATGATTCAGTTTTAGACATTTTATAAAATAACGTTTCTCGTGTTGAATTTTTAATGAATGTTTTTCCCAGCTTTACATAGGTGGTTTTTTCATTATTTCAAATCTTAATGCACAACAACGGTATTTTAAAAAAATGGTTGTTGAAAGCTTTTTGTAAGCGAAAAAATAAACTACATAGTTTAAATACAGAGTACTTCCGTAATGTGTTTTGTCAATTTTCATTACTTCAGTTTCAAAGCCTTTATTAGATATGAAAGGGTTTGGAATTAGTAGTATCATAATAGGAAAATATTTAACCTAAAGACTTGGAAAAGTACTTTTTGTTTTGGTAAAGTAAATATACTTATTCCTCAACATTTCATTTGACTAACTGATTTAAAGTTCACTGTTTTGAAATCATTTCGTTTGACACTGGAACATTCGTTTGTTGTTGGCTATTATTCTGCTGCCTATGGACTCATTCCTCTTTCTAGTCTCAAACACATCAATATTGATAACAGGAACGGTTCTTGTCGTTTAGGCTAGCCAAATGGTGCCACCCAGAATAAATAGGCTCCCAAATCTGTATTTGATTCCGAAACCTTTTTACTAGACAGTTATAAACTGTTTAATAATTTTAAAAAGAATATTACTTCCAAATGTGCTATAAGGAAATTAATGAAAACTTATTTAGAATTTTAATTTGTTTACATATTCATTAAATAAGTGAACATCATTATTTGTTCCAGGATATTTTTGCATTGTTTTCTTCTCTTTCTACAACATAATATTGAATAATATATCCTTTCAAAACTTAAACCTTCTTAACACAAAAACAAAGCTGCCAAGTTAAATATGTTTGTAACTTTCAAACTCACTTTCAAACCAAACCGATACTTCTAACTTGGTAATTGGTGAATTGTTCAGTTTGATCTGTTTTCTCAAATTTGTTATTCTTTGAAGAATTTAACTTTGATATTTAATTTAGTTTATAATGTTGTTGTTTCTAAGCAGTTTAAATGTTTTCCATGGCCATGAGGTTTATGGGTATAGGATACACAGATAATTACGGAAACTAACATGAAATCTTAATAAAATTAGCCTGAAGCTACAACTAATTCCTCCGTTGAATCCTTTATTTCTCGCTTTTTGTTTTTGTGACTCAGAGTATCCGAGGATAGCGAAATACTTGGTACTACCATCTCTTTGACATAGCTAAGTGAATAAATGAAATTAAAATACAATTAATTCATTTTTTATGCGAAGAATAACAATTTTTAGTTAGTAGGCCAATATCGGGTAATGTTTTTATCGTACAAAATGAGGCGCAAGTTTAATCTTCTTTATGCGTACAAGCTACATGTTTATCTCATAAATATAGGAAATACACATATGCATCACCTAGCTTTATTTTGCAGTATTTCATATACATATTTTTTCTGAATTCACATTAAAACTGCATGAGCTGGTGGTCTCATGTCAACTTATAAATATCGATACATCGATGTATTTATGTCAAAGTCTTCAATAGAAAACAAACATGAAAAACCAATTATATTGTCGTACCGAACTCAATTTTCCCAATTAGGAGTAAATGACGACATAAGCACACGTCTAATCAAAGGGAAACTATTTAAATCTACTCTTGACCTGCATAATAGTGTTTATACACGGCGCAAATCTTTCAAATTTGGTATTTTTTAATCGCTTGAAAATACAGGTATTTTTCAGCGCCATCTTAGATAATAGCTATTAAAATTTCAAAATAATTTGGGTTTTTACATTCAAGAAAAGTTCGATTCTGCCGAATTATTTCAATAAATTTGAAAATTTATTTTCATTGCATTTAAATACTGTGCATCGTAACAATATTTAAGATATTATAAGTAAAATGGCATTAGTAATGTTTGTATTCAGCACACTTAAATAAATGTTTACTGCATTCTTACTGATTACAAATTGAGTTCCGCATGTGATCGGAAACGCCTGCTGTGCTCGCCATTTGACTCCCTTGTAGTTTAAATTTGATGAAGCAAATTTAGGATAACGTTCTCTCTGTTTGGTTACTAGTTTCATGCTATCTAGTCGCAAATACAAAGCTATTCTCCAGAGGCATATTGCGATCCATGTACCACCAATTAATGTTGCGCATGCCGCAACAATAACAAAGCTAGGAAATATTCCAATGCACCTTGTCGAAAGCCATGCAATGCCAGTAAGAAACACTTGACTCCATGTCACAAAACAAAATATAAAATCAGAAATGCCCTCCCTAAAAATCATGATGAACACTCGGCAGCGTATACACATATTGATTAGCAAAATCTCGGAGATATTTTCTCTAGCAAGAAGAGTTCTAGTGTGATTACTCATATGACGAGCCACCACCAGTAAGTATGCAAGAAACACAAAAAGATATTTAAAGAATACATAACAGGCAAGTGTACCCCAAAGTTTCGCAAATGCAACGGTCACAAAAATGTGCGACACAGTCATAGAAAAGGATGGAGGCAGCATCAACACTCTAATAATTGAGACCATTGGATTCAATCCGATCAATGTGCCTATTGTGGGCAGAGGAGTTACAAACACTATTACACCAACAATGAAATAGTTCATTAGAAATCCGGCAACATCATTGTCCTGCTGGATTAATCGATATCTGAGTTATAATACAAACATAAAATTCTTTTCATTCGTCCCAGTCTAAGAAATATTTGCTTTACATAAAATGAAATGTAACTATGTTACTTGTGAATAACCCAGTCCAAATAAGGCTGTCGAGCAGAGGTAAACTAGAACGAATTTTTATAATAGTTTTTGCTAGTGCGAACATTAAAATTATTCCTGAAAGTGAGGTAAGGAGAATTAATATCTCTATCATATTTAGTTTAATCTTTGCTGGATTCAACAATTTCTGGAACAGAACATACACGTTTAATATTCCATATATTAGAAAAGCAAAAATTATAAGGACAATCCAAACAAAAATTAACTTGTTATCTTTCACTTTGTAAACTCTGATTTGTATGTTTTCGTCTGCATCAAGAACAATATCACCAAAAATTTGAGGAACACGACCGTATGTAAATCGGTATATTGAAATCGCTTGACGAAGTAATGGTGTCACTGCAACTTGTTTTGTCATCTCCGTTGTATTAACAATAAGTTTTGAGGAATATTCAGTGAGTCACAAAGAATGTCAAAATGGTGAATACACACAATACTAATAGTACAGGCAGTCAGGAATATATAACAATTTTGGCGCATTCAATGCTTTTCAACATACTATTTAATAATAACTTTTTAAGCTGAAAGCTAACTGATTACAGTATATCGCATAAACGAATTCAATTAGAATAATGTTGGATTATCCACGTGTGTTCTACTTTTTAAAACTTAATTGTTTCTACCAAAAAAATAAGTATACCAAGCCAAATTTATTTGTTGTTCCCAAACTTGTTTTGACCCGATTATACAACAGTTGAGTGACGATCGGTGAATTCTTTAATTTAAAAAGTTAAAAAAAAGGAAAAAATTGAAGGCAACACAAATAATTATGCATGTATTATAACTTATATGAAGAACGTATTGATTAAATTTGTATTTTCCGAATAGACTGATAGTTCAATGTGCAAATTTGAGAGCTTACCTACCGTTGTATACTTGGTTTACAAAAAAAACCGTTTTATTACAAATTAAGGTTGTAAGTTTATCGAATATATGCAATGATAATAGTTTTCCTTAAACTTACAATACCTTGTGGTATTGAAACACTCAGAAGCAGTGTACTCTTATTATTATAAATACCTACTTATTGAATATGCAATTAGAAGTATTTCCTAGACTATTCATTGATAAACAATATACACGTAGAACTTCAATTTTGTTTGAAATTTGTTTTGTTAGCATTTCTATTGTAGTGTGGGTTTACTATTGTTGATTGAATGTATCTCTATTATTAGTGGAGACAAACATTGTATTTGCTGTGTCGTGTTATGTAGATTTAACTGTTTTCTTTGAAAGGAACTACATATAATGAATTAATAGTTGTGGTTTCAAATAGCCAGTTTATATCATAAAAGATACATTCATGAACAATAGTAGAAAATAGAAGAAAATTCCTTTGTTCCTTGAAGTTAAAAATTAAATTAACATACATATAAATTACCTACACGAAAACAACTCAGCTTGCTTCTGCTCGTCAGACTGATATGAAGATGGATCTTTGGGAAAGTCATGCATATTTTTAGCAAAATATTGACCCTCTGTGTGATAATTTCATACACACGACAGCTTACAGCTAGCGAATGCGCATTTAACGTTAAAACAAGTACTGACGCCAAATTCACAATCTTGCGCTTATTTAATTTCAAACAGAGTATACTGACACTTCTGCATGAAGACTTCTCGAGAATAAGGGATTTTTACATTCGACCATATTCTGATTTTGTACAAGGTATGTCTAAATTTCTTATATGATACATTTTTTCATCTAACGATTTTAAATACTTAATAAGTTTTAATTGCCTTTATTTTGAAAGTTACTCAACGTTATGTACTATATGGACCAATCCTTGCACTTTACAAGTTAATAGCTGATTCCATCAACTCAACCCTACTTTCCGAAGGATGCGCGGAAGAGTTATCAATTACAAACACGCATTATCAATTTATTCAGGCTTATCCAAGAGTGGCATTATTTAAGAGTGCAGATTACGTTCTATCAGCCTTACTTTTTGACACAAAAACTAGAATCAAACAGAAGTTTAGCATTATCCCACTAGGATTAAGACATCTAAACTTTGTGTATTGTGACACTCCAAAAATTAATCAAATTCAGGAGCCTTGGCGTTTCTATGATATATTTTCGGTATTTCAACCATACACTTGGCTATGTATTCTTGCATCCGGAGCGTTATGCTCTGTAGCATTACTGGTATCTTAGAAAAATCACAGATTTAGTATTTATAACTGTATAGAATATTTGTGCTCCCTATTAACTGCTTTAATATCCAACGATTTTGGATTGACAAAGCGCCGTAAATCTCATTCCTACCTTTTGCTTCTTTGGGCAATTATGTGTTTTGTTATTGGACATTTTTACATTGCTGAAGTAACTACCGGACAGACTTTACCTCCGCCAGAAAAAGCATTTACAGCAATCTCCGAATTAAATGAAAATAATTATACCTTAATGTATAGCTTTGAACTGCACTTCAAACTTTTACGAGCAACAGTAAACTACCATTTACAAGGGCAAAATCAAACAAGTGAGATGGGTTTACTTAACGAACTTCTTAACCGAAAACATTTGATAGCATACACTGAGGGATTAAAGTTTGCAGAAAAACTAGTTTCTACCAAAAAGCTGGCAGTTGTCACACTCTGGCATAATGCCATGACATATTTGGACTTAACAAATATTTTTAAAGCGTCAAGTGAATCATTCAAATCGGTTCACTGTTACATAGGAAAAAAATTACTGCCTGCTGGTGGAAGATACCATGTGATGTTCGGATCGAATCTTGGTAACGTTAAACAAAAAGCAGATTCGTTGCTAGAGGCTGGTTTCTTCTCATTGTGGTATAAAGAGTGGGATGAAATGAGATATGCAACAAGAGTTCAAGATAGGAAAAAAAGTTAAGAGCAAAATAAAAGTAAGATATGATTTTGAGGATGATCGTGTCGCGGTTCCCTTGAGCTTAAATGATAGGATACTATCAGTATTTTGTCTGTTGACAGTTGGTCTTGTTATAAGTGCAGTTTGTTACATGGCAGAAAAAAACTTTTTTAAATATACGAAAAGGATATTTGGCAATTCAAAATGAAATTTTGAACTACGTCGTATGCGGAGCCAAACATACATGCTTCTTAAGCAGTAAAATTTAGAATATTTATATAAAAATCTCATTACATGTGAGCTTAAAATTCATATTAAGTGCTTTTTACATAAGCAAACGTAAAACAGAGCTAGAAGGGGCATGTAAATTCTTGCGATTCTACAGACAGCGGGGAAATTCGGCATCCCCAGACAAATAAAAATTTGGTTGGTTAATATATTGGTACAAATATTGGATAGCGTTGCAAATGATTTTGAGAAATGTTCCAAACATCATAGGTTGATACAATGCGGAGTGGTTCCTTCAATAGCATTTTCTCCTTTTAGGAGTAAAAAAATCCATAAAAGCTTAATCTTTTATTTCTCTTGTTGTAAAATCTTTATTCTTAATTTTTTTGCTTTGTTATTTGTTGGTCAAATGATTTTATGTACAATACTATGCTACTTCTACAGGCATTCAAAATTTTATAGAATAAATGATACAAAAGACTCAATGCTAACAGTTTACAAATACACTGAAAAAAGAATGACAAACCGATTTGCTCAAAAATTACAAACAATTGAAGAGTTGACACTGCAAAAGCTCGACCAAGTTTTATTATTTTATTCTAAAACGATTTAAAGTATTCAAAAGTGCTTATGGTCAGCGTCATCATAAACGCAAAGTTTTAAATAAAGTGGATGTCATCGTTTTAAATTTGTTATTCACTGCAGATGGGGCCCTCTAATGTAATCAGAAAAATGCTGCCCATGATAGCTCTTTTCATTTTCTTTGTAAACTGCAAAAAGAATAGTAACTTAAGTGGGGTTCGTCAAGGTAGTTGCAGTGGAAATGTTAGAGAATCTTCATTTGTACACGTCGTTCAAAACTGAAAGAATCTAACACATGTACTCAAAAAATGGTTTTAAGTCATGTATAAGTTCTACATTGAAACTTTCATTACGTTATGCACAATTATTTCTCAAACCTTCTGTCACATTCATAAAAACTTTGACACGAAAAGTACATCACCAATTTCAAATCTTGCAGGTATAACACTTCGTGTCAGTTGTCCAGTGTCCTCTGTAATGTCAATTATACGCAAACGCAATGATTCAACTTGGTACCTTTACAACGGAATTTACAAGTTCACCCTCGAAGTTTTACAAAACAAATACAACTTTTCAGAAAGAATTGTACCCTCTTCAGGTTTTTATTTCCAGAATCACACAACTGGGAAGTGGGAAGGAACCGTTGCCCATCTTGTAGAAAAGCAGGCTGACATAGGACTAGCCATAGCAATAACTCATGACAGAAATCCTTTAATAGCATTTTCTGCTCCACTTACGTATAATTGGTTAACATTCACAACTGGGCAACCCCATCCACATTTCACATGGACATCAATATATACAGCTTTAAACAGTGAAGTTTGGTACACAACATTCGGCTTTATTCTTATCTTCTATTTTTGTTTCTGGTTTCTACGCAAAAATCCAGAAAAATCCACCATATTCCAAATTCCGGGCTATCTTTTTGCCACAATTTTGGAACAGCATAATAAATCTAAGTGGATGGCAGGCTGTCATAAAACTCGAATAATTACTGCATTTTGGCTCTTGTTTTTCTTGCTCATTTCAACAGGCTATAAATCAAAGTTGGTGGTATTGTTAAGATACCCAATTTTACACGAGCCGCTCAAAACATTTGCAGATATTGCAAATTCACCGGAAGATGAATATACTATTACCCTGCAAACTGTTGGTGGAGCTGAACATACATTCTTTCAGAAAACTACAAGTCCAATGCTTCGTTCTATTTACAAAAGGCTGGTAAAGGAGCCAGAAAAATCGAAGTGCGTCAAACAGGTTATAGAAAATACGCATGAGGTGTGCATTATGTGGAATCAAATTGCTGATTACGTTTACAATCAAGAATTTGGAGACAAGAAATCAGGTGGAAGAGATAGTATTTTCCAGAGCGCAGATATAATAAATTTTATGTTTTTAACGTTTGCGTTTCCTAAGGATTCCAAAATCGCTCATGTGTTTGATGGGTCTATTAAGAACTTTGTTTCAATGGGGTTGACACAGAAATGGACCAAGATGAGTGATGAGACTTTGCAAAGTGATGCCAATGTTAATGCCAAGAGACGGAACGATAGAATAAGAAATTCGGAATTTTTCGCACAAGACGACACACAATATCTTAGAAACAGTAATTTAAAAGGAGTTTATTATATCTACAGCTTTTTTATGTTTGTCAGTTCCCTGTTTTTCTTGTGTGACATTTTATCTAAATATATTTTCACAAACCTGTATTTGAATATACGGTTCAGCCATATTTTTGAATCAACAATAAAACCTGAAACTTGAAATGCGAACATGATGAATGTTACAATATAACCAACTAAAATGTATGCCCCTTACCCAACAATAAAATATATGTTTTGGTATATTATGTTCGAATAAATTCCCTAAACAATAGTTCGTTTCATGTGCCAACTTATTTTATATTACAAGAGCACAACTCATGAAACAATTTGTACAAGTGTTCCATACTAAACAAATCGTCAGTAAAATTTTAACATTTCTGGAAGCTTACGTAAGCACATTAAATTTGCGACATATTTATTAGATATTGTGTGTTAGCTGTAAATAGTACCAAAGAGATAGATAAAATTTACATTGAGATAAACTAAGCAATCTTGATACATACTTGATGCATACTTTAATACATATGTAAATCCTTTCACTATCAGAATTTCAACTAGTCTAAATCCTGTAATTCTTGTTCTCCTTTCCCATGATTACGCACATTATGATAGAGTTACATTTTTATAACTAAAATACGAAATGGCACAACATAAGTTTGCTGCCTCAATGGTGTAAATCTAACTTAAGTGTAGATGCATCAAAGTTTGTTCATAATATTTTAAGTTGAGAATATTGATTATTAATGAAAGAGATTATTATCCACCTGTGACTGCTATCATTTAAAAATATTTTTATTAAAACTATGCTACATTGGTTTTCTTATACCATGTAATAAATTTACGCATTAAGTTTGCACAATGTGACACAACAACGTCAGCACATTACCGATGTACTCGCCTAATATAATCAAGCCTATTGTCCCTGTTGAATAAAAAATGTACAAAAAGACTCGGGTAGTACTAGCATCACATCCAATGACAATAGGTTTCGGGTTGCTTTCTGATCACAGTTTAATACAAGTCTACAAGCTTTATCTATTCGAGTAATGTTAAATATTAAAACATATTCAATTTTAATTTCTAAGAGTTATTACTCAAATGATATCCCAAAACCAATTTCTTCGTCCTATGGAAAATAAAAAGTTATTCACTCACCTTATAACTAATAAAGTTATGTGAAGCTTACTTCTAGACTTGTACGCTTACCAGGATCTTGTAACGTGTCTTAACACATTGCATGTTTAGTTTTTTTTAAAGTTAATGTTTAGTAAGTCTTCTTGTCTAAATCATCACATTCATTCAAAATACGTTTGGAGTTAACACATACAAAACACCCAAGGAAATGAAACGCTTGAGAGGTGCAACGTATAATTAAATATTTAGAGGCTTTCGACTATGCTCAATTCAATGGAAAGGAATTTTTAAAATCGATGACTGCGTTATCCGTATGAACCCATTGTTAGTCTAACGTGGCATTTGTGCAATACAACTTCAATATTTTCTATTGTTCAATTTTCATACCGCACAAATCTACGTGGCTTTTTCAGTCATAATCGAACACACAGATTTAACACTATATCAAGATAAATTTTGCTTAAAATTTCCTGTAAAGTAATAATACTTGTAATGGCGCAATCAATTAGATTTAATCTTGTACTGCATATATATTTTCTCATTTTTGGTTTAATTTGGGCATCTGACGAATTTCCGAGCATCGAAAATTTAGAAACGATAATAACTCCCTTTAAGATTAGAAACAAGTATTGCCTACTGAAAATCCACAACTATCGTTTCATCAACCTCGATAATCTAAACATTCCGGCGGTCATTGTAACTCCCAAAACGCATCCAGCTTCTTTTAAATACACGAAAAAAAGTAGACAGAAAGGAGGTTTCCGTCCTGATGATTTTATGTTCGATCTTAAATTTACAACTTTCGTCTCAAATTCGAAGCCTTTTTTGTGCAAGTTGCACGTTCTAATATATCATCCTGACACAAGAACAAATGTACGAGATTGTTTATTTCGTTTATTGTAAATGAAAATACAAGCACGATTGAGTTCGTAAATGTGTTAAAACTTTCCAAGCCAACAATTTACAAGAATATGAAGTTTGTATCGATACCTATTAGATTTTCAGTGTGGTTTTCGATAACCGTAGCAGATCTACTCCAATTATCTCTACCTGACCAAAACGACATCATCATGTGGAATATATATAACCTTGGAATGTCTCGATTTGAGAACGGAACATACCAACAAATAGAAAAGTGCAAAAACGAATTATCGTTGTCCAAGACATTAGTAGTGTTACAACGGAAAGATGATGAAACCAGATTATTTCACGCTTTTACATTTGAACTTCAACGCGTTATGGGAAATTACACATTTATTATGGATGACACAGAATTTTGTGCGAATGGTGAAATTAAAGGGACGACTTACCGCGATACTCTTGGTTAATTGAATGAGCTTAGTCCGTTAAGATGGATTTTCAATAGAATTCCTCTCAATAGTTCCTTCATGTACAAGTTCAATCTTCTTCAAATAAACGTTAACATGAGTGGTTTGAGATTTGTGAGTTGTGGCCAAAAATGAATCAGCAAATTTCCTTTTGAAGAACTCCACAATGTATTTCACTACCACATCTGGATTGCACTGGGCATATTATTTTCTGTATTGGTTAAAGTTCTCACTTTGATTCAGAGAGACCAATCAAGTGAAGATATTTTAAAGTTGGCTAACCGCATTGCATTAGCTATCGGTAAATATCTATTAGAGCAAGGAGACCCATTCCCTCAATCAGCGGTAGGTCCAGAAAGTAGAGTAAAATGGGCTGAAGCAGTTCTTCTTCTCACTGGAATAATTTTCAGTAATTCTTACAAAAACACAAACGTTTACAACATGATCGTTCCAAGGAAGCCTGTTCCATATTATACGATTACTGAAGTAATCAAAGATACATAGATTTACAATTTACACAAGAGTTGATAAACTGTATTTGACTAGCCGAGTCAAAAGTTCAGATTTGAGGAGTGTATCACTTCAGTTACACAGACATGTCTCATCAGATGCTTCCATGATATCGGAAATAGCATATTTAAGAAATGAGTTTCGTTGGAAATGGAAAGTTAAGTGGAAGTGGAATCATGTACTTAATTTTACTAAGCTACACCCTTCCATAGTCCAAACATACGTAGGGATTTGGGAAGCTATTCTACCTCTTAGGGATATCAACTTTAAAGATATTAAATCAAAACTCATACTGGATATCGGCCGAAACCCCTTTATACGCAATCTAATTTATGAACGAGACATGCATGCTTTAAAAAGTAAGCTTGAAAAATGCAACAAAACTGCAGTCATCTTGTCAGAGTATAAATGCAAAGAAATTGCGAAAAAGTTAAGACTATCAGGAAATCCTTCTAGTAGCATTGGTAAGGAAACTTACTTCCTCTCTTACCTGACGATAAATTTGGATGGTATGTATTTACCGTCAGTTATTCAGCGTGCAAAAGGCTTGGCCGCTTCCGGT
>JAQIXX010005889.1:0-13132 GCA_034700605.1 Willowsia nigromaculata
GGAGCATTAGTTGTAGTTTCAGATGTGCTGGTACTGGAGGGTGCAAATGGACCTGGGGTTGCGGTTGTAGTGGTGGAGGGTTGAGTTGACTCAGTTGCAAATGTAGACGGCCTTTGTGTCGTGGGTGCTGGGGTAGTAGCTTCCCCTTCCGATACCAAAGTCTCCCAGGTTTCACAGTATGAATGGATCAAATTCATTAATTTGGGAGTTTTGGGCTTATCCTTAAACTGTTGGAGTTGATCCTCAACACACCTAAAAGAAAACAATGTATTGGTTGTTTATTAGTCGTGAATTATCCTGATTTTTATATACGTAAGTGGATCATCCCACGTCGAAAGAAAGGACGTTACAAACTACAATATTTTATGAGCATACGTATTTAATAGTCAACTTACTTCAAAAAGAATTCCGTTCGGGTGGTTTCCTCTGGAGGGACATCCATCGTTAAAACAATGCCTGCTAACACAGCCAGCATCGCCACTTCTTTGCAGAAGTTCATTTTGGGGGCTCAGGGTACTAAATTATATAAAGTTAGAATTTGTTAGATTACCATAAACATAGTCACGCCATTACAATTTACAGTTAGATGGCGGGCTACTAACCCATAATACACGTTCATAATATTATGGTAAAATGGGCTAAAAATTGTAAATTAAGAGAGTAAAAAGAGTACATTAATTCACTTACTTCCGATAACAGAATATGAAACGCCACACACACACACAATCGCGCTTAAGAACAACTTGAAATCACTCTAACCGCAGAAGAATTAATAGTAAGTCGGAACTTCCAACTAGGTTTAAAATTTATATGTGAATTTAAAATTCAACTTTCTCAAGTTTGATAAACTTGCTGAACGTAATTAATACTATTCACAAACAAGAACAACTTTAACAGACAATAGCAGCCTAAAGAAGAGCAAACAAAAGACTTATGTCGTCAAGTTAACTTGTGGAATATAAACTCGTTTATAAAAATTTAGAGGTTAGAAGTTTACAAGTTTAGAAGAGTAGGTGAAGGTGACACAACAAGACGATTGGAAATCTAAAGAGCGACTGGATCCAACTTGAGCAACGCGTGACAGTTTTATGTGCAAAGCCGGTGAATAATTCCTCACTTTTCTTGAGTGAAAGTCAGCTTCTTCTGGCTCTGCTTGCCCTGCTTCTCACGCTCACGCTTACTCACTTATCATGCTTTACAAAGCTTGTGAAAGGGTATGGGTGTTGTGGCAGTCTGTAGTAACTTTGTTGTATCCAGTTCGCTCCAAGACAGGACTTGCAAGTTGCAACATGATGCAATAAGCGAACAAGCTGAGACGGGGAGAGAGGAGGTAGAAGCGTATAATATTATGATGACAGCCGCAAAGCAAAACCGTGTACATAATATATAATATGAGTGGTATGAGTGTGGGTTGAGGCTGAGGATGACTGAGATTGAGAAGGATGTCAGGAAGTTTGTTAAAGAATGTTTTTAGCTATTGTATTATGTGAACCAACGTTTTAGTTCAATTCGAATTCGAATATGTACATGTTATGCATTGTTGGTTTTTCATCCACGCATGGATTGAATGAGCGTGTGAGAACTTTTTACATATACATACCTCAATGGTCCACATTGCTGGTTTTGTGTGTCAGTACAGTTTTTGATCATCTTATCATTGGCTAGTTTGAAATTGAATATCAGTTATGTCATGGGCAAGATATGGAAATTTTTTTGTTCATTACCTTTAAAAAGCATTCTTTGTTTTATATTTTGTTTTGATGTTTTTAGAATTACAGTATGAGCATGATACAAACACATAATATGCGTCATGAAAATAATATCACGAATCGTGCTCATTAGCTAGGTAAATATGAATGGTTAGTAATTTGTAAAGATGCGCTAATTAACCTGAAATATCACTCCGCTAGCACTAGCACATGAAAATGCATTCTGAATTCTAAAACCCTCACGTATGCAAATTGTAGGAAACGATGGAAAGATGTTAATATTGTTCAAAAAATCGGTACGTACTGTTATAAAAATTTAACCGTACAAATTTCAGGAGGAGCTTCTATACGGGGTAAGCTTATCGAAATGTTCGTTTTTATGAAGACTGTAATGTCGCAAGTTAGGGGTTGTTATCGATAGTAAAGAGAGAAGAATGGAACTAGAGTATGGATTTTTTGTGTAATGTAAATCCTAAAAGGACAAAGTTTAGGAGGAATGAAGAAAGGAGCGATTTTTTCGGTTCAACGTTTTGTGGTCATGACGAAATCCAAATGATGATGAATTGAAGTTAAAAGAATCTTACAGATTTACATGCATCTTGTCGATATTCGTGTACGTTGTCAAATCACTTGTTAATATTTCAGCTAACTCATTCTATCCGTTGTTGTTATATCCCTCAGTTTTTTGGAACCTATTATATAAAATATATAAAATACGTATAACTTTGGAAGAATATATCCATAGTACAATTCACGGTTCTCCGTCTCGTGTAAATTTATTAAGGGAGACTCTAACAAGATGCGAGTACAACTTTTCTAGACGTTTTTCTTCCCCTATTTATTGTGGGCTATTTCAGCCAATCAAGAGATTTGTTTATGAAATATATTATTATAGAAATTTTGTACATTTATGTGTTAATATAGATTCGCCCTCCATCATTATCATGCATAATAATAGGAACATTAATAATGTAAGCTGTCATTGAATTGACATGGAATAATACTTGTCACAAGCCTTAAGCAGTAGTATTTTCATCAAAGCTCCCTTCCCATAAAATATTTCGCGTAATAAAGACCTGTTTCGTACATACTCGCATTCATGATTCATGACGCGGATATCCACATCTCTGTGTGCTATAATGATCACCGTATCATCATAAAGATACTATAGATATAGATACAATACTTCTTCAGTGGCAACTGAATACTCAAATATGATTTTGAAGGTTAATGAGTTCTGATACTTTTCCCAATTCAATATCAATGAAAATGGGAATATATTTTAGTAAGTAACAAAAACCATAATGCCGTGATGAACTATAATCCAGCTATTATCATCACCGCCAACCAAAAACTTTATAATATGTATATAAATATGTGTATGAATTGTTCGCAAAGCGATGAATACTCCCGATAATTTACATCTCAGCCTAGATGGATTGTTTTCGTTTGTACCCGTCGTCCCTAGATAAATGCTTTGAAGTCAAATGTGATACTTTTTGGTATGCGGAGGGGATGTGAAAAACATTTGAGTGGTCGGTTAAATAGGTTTGAAGAGATGTATAGAAATTGAATGCAGCTACATAATAGGATTGAATGGATTTTGGTATCTGTCCGAACCAGAACGCATTTATTACCTATTCATCGGGACATGATAAAGGGCATTTGCTGCAGAATCAAGTACCCGTATATTTCAATGTTACGTTTTTGAGAGTACATTGTACGCTTGTTGATATATTGGATTGAAGACGTCGGTCATGCTATTCGTTGTATGCAACGCAATTTAAAGTGATTTTAATTTAATTTAACTCTGATATTGTATGCGCATGTTTTTACGTAAAAGATTTCTGTACTGAGCTTTCTGGTTGGAAATTTTATAATTATCACATCATCGATAATCGAAAACTGAACGTATAACAGAAACGTTGTTTGCACAATGTCAATGATTGAATCAATTTTTCCATAAAGGTTGGAAAAGTAAAAGAAGAAAGAAAAAATTATAATTTAGTACATTCTAGTGTGAATTGCGAAGCAGCATAATGAAGAAATGAAACATTGAGGAAAAACAAGGAGTATGTAACAAAGCACAAAGGGTTGGAAGTTTTATGTTGTGTCATTATTTTTATCCCTCTGCTTCAAAATGTTTATTTTTCATTACAAATGGTGCCAGACAGAGAAAAAAATGAGCTTCTTGGTAGATTCGATTCAAAATTGTTTTCGTTCAAAAAGTGTCATCCCGGTAGAACCGTGTGAATGAACCGTGTGTATAGAATGTGTGAATCGTTAACTCATATTATGATAAAATTATTACAGCCAGCTTGTACTCAAGTTTAGACCTTGAAATCAGATAAATATTTTACATTTGCCAACGAGAAAGTATTATTTCTGTGGTTACTGGCTATAATTTCAGTGCCTTTGCGGGTATTAAATTTCGTTTGAATTCTACCTCATCCATAAATCCGTTGTGCATGTTTTTGACAAAATTATATTTTATTTTATATTAAACATCTTCATAGTCCTATTAAAATTGTTCTTTGTTGTAATTATTGTAATCATAAGACAATCGTAGAGTACATTTAATTTATACAGTTTCAAGATATGAATTTCGTTGTTGTTGCATGTCATCAACCCATATACGTACTTTCGTACAGTTAGAAAATACAGCAAAGCCACCCAAGATGATAAGTACCACGATACGAAAGCAATAGTAAGTCAAGTGCGTACAAACATGATTATTGCAAATGGAAACGAGAGAAAAGAATTTTATAATCTTTTACATTTGCCAATGTGCATGGTAAATGTAGTTCCACTGTAAAAATATGAATTGAACGATCTTAAGGCAGGACATGTTCAGAACCCAAAATATCAAAAAAAAATGTTAAATATTTTAAAACAATGGGAACCCAGAATGACAAGTTTAAATCAATGAAATGAATATAATGTTTGATTCATGTAGTTCATAACAAATCCTTCCCAATCACAACCCCATCAAAAAGTCTCATTTGTCCCCAGCAGATGCTAATGCTACTTAAACTAGCTACATGCGCAACATAACAAAGAGAATTTTGCAAAATTGAGAAAATTTTGAAGCAAGGCTTCTTCCGTTATCAATTTTAGAAGCTTATGAGGAGATTCAGATTATGTTTATTAACGTTTTGATCTGTTGGATCTACATATGCTCAACAAGTGAAATGTTTGCGAAAAGAAAATAACCGTTTTAAAATTTTGCTTATTTCTCACTCCTGGAATTGTACATGTGCGCAGAATTCATTGAAGTATGATGCAGTTTCATTCAGATCATTATAGCTTGTACTGGCTGGGCTTCGGCATATCAAAAAACTTTTTAGTTAACGGATGCTGTCAATTCCTCACTTAATTGCTCAGCGTACCTGACCTGTACAAACTGATGCTTTTCCCATATTCTTTCAAAATTCAGACGCATCATAAATTATGTTATAATAATTGATAATATTTTAAAACACATCGTGACTCAAGATTTCCATTATGCTACGCTGACATATACTGATTCACGTGCTCTTGAAAATATGTTCATATACTCTTCCAGGTCAAACTAATACAAATTCAAACAACGTAATTGATATTTAGCTGTATTGCAATATCTTTCATCGCTTGATTTACCATAATCCTTGATTGAACCGTTCTGTGATTGCTGTGCACATTTTTCGTGTCTTTTTTACAGATTTGTTAGCATAGCACAAAACCAGCATTACATTTCTGACTACAAATAACTATTCTATGTTGAATAAAGAGTGAGCTAGGTATAAAGTAAAAAGTGTGTAGTAGTAAGTTGAGTACGAGAATTGTCACGTGTAGAGTGGAAGAAATTGCGTAGAGAGACAAAGCAACGAGAGAGCTAGCAGAGGATGGGAATGTGAAGCAAAACTCTGGTAGAAGTAGAATTTTTTTTTGGGTTAAAATCGAAAACATGTGCTCACATACTGTACTATTCAAAAAGGTTCTCAAGCTTTGTACTACTACTACTGCAACTACAAAGCAAAGCACAGCTTGGGTGCAAAACATGATAATGATAATGAACTTCTCAATCTTTCCAATTGCCAACAAAACTTGCATACTTTTGAAATCTTAATCTAATCTTACTTCTTACTTGGTGTGTGAAGTATGGAAGCAGGAAGAAAGATCATCAATGTATTTGTATGTATGTGTCATGATATATGGATGATTGATGATAAATTAGAAGTTGATTGGGATTAATTTGTATAGAAAGATTGGCATTTGAAAATGTTATGACGCTTTATGCTCGAAAAACTTTAACCAAAACCAAAAACCGATGTATTGTGAAAATTAGTCATACTCACGGAAGTGGAAACGAATTTGCTACCCTAGTATCAATGCATCAATGACCATATTTACATCGTTTCTGGAACTTTAATAGTTTCTGGAACTCATGACACATAGCTAAGATAACCGATATCTGTCGTCAGTAAAACGTTTAAAGAGTCAGTCGCAGATTGGTATGATGATGGCAGATTGAATGGCATTAGGTTACAATAAAATGTGATCAAGATAAAATGATGATGGATTTCGTTTATTACAACATATATTTTTTATGGTGCTTCTATTTCGAGTTTGATGAAAACTGTATAATATTTTTAGGGTTCAAATGCCATTTCATTTAAGTGTTCTGAAATCCAAATCATGTAAACAACAGGAAACCCTGAGCAATGCTCGTTAAAATCTTCACCAGTAGAAATTGTTTACAGCAGTTAAAGATCAACTTTCATCAACATGAGGGGATTTTATCACCGGTAGTTTATCATAATTGGAATATCAGTATTCATTTATGTAAATCACAACTACTAAAATTGTTCGAGCAATTTCACGTCAAAGGCAATTTATGACAGAAAATGCGAGGATTAATATTATCTCAGACCAGAAACGTTATAAAATTTGCTGCTGGGTGAAAAGTGCGCATGTTAAGATTAAAGGTTTCATAAATTTTGAATTTAATGACACATGCAGAGTGCACAGCTGCCTTTCCCTTTCTCTGCGGTCTTCACAGTCATCGTGTGAGTCATTGGATTCCTGTGTGTTCTCTTACCCTCTTAAAACATAATCCATGGGATCGGATTCTTTGTCAACTAAAATAATGATCCCAACGCCCAAGCAACTCGTGTGAAATTGTTTACTTTACTCGATTCGTATGACGAAGAAAAAAATCAAAAGTGTTTTGTCTTGGCTCAGATTCTGAAATATTTTCATCTCTGGGCTGATTCTTTTGTAGATCCTTACAATAAGCTCAATGTGAACTCTGATGGTTACGTACCTAAAACTCAAATGAAGTTTTTCACAACGAACCGCAATAAATTATATTGATACGGGACGGTATATTTCAAGTATTAAAGTGTATTATTTCAAGTATATGCGCATAGAGCATAGAGGATAATAAAATCCAACTCAAACCCAACTGTGGTCATAAAACCAATTTCAATAGCTTCTCGCCCTTCAGAAATTTTATGTACTGTGTATTTATTGGTGACCCGAATAATGTGACAGGTTTCATGAATTGAGTTAATTTTTATTTCAGGTTGCATAATAGTTTTGGCTCTTGCATGTTTCTATTCATAAAACAAGCCTTTTATGTAGAATAGAACAACAGTTGGGAGCAGATGTAGCGCCGATATTTGGAAAGCACAAGGTACATTCGTAGGGCAGAAACGACTACAAAAATTAACGATAATCCCTTAAGCCACATGACGTCTGAAAATGAAAAAATAATATCCTTTGTTGAGTGAAAAAGTAAAGAATGAGCCAGTCTTAAAAGGTCTGCGACAATGGAACCCTATACGTATACGCGTGTACATATTTTATAGATATACTGGGTATATTATGCACTTAGGTTGTTCGGCACCGTTTGTGTGGACTGTTCTTATATAGAACTTGCACGCATTCATTTGTTATTATAGTATAGGTTTTGATGATGCAACACCATCGTTTTTTTTCGTGTGCCATTCAATATGCAATAGTTTCCTTCTACTCGACTAACTCGACTCGTGTCTGGCGTATATGAACGTACTAGACCAATCTTTGTCATTTCATTGTATTTGTAGTGGTTTGGGATGTTTTGAAAATCACTTTTGAAAATTGAGAGTATGAGAATGGAAAGAGTGGCATTGATGTGTTGACATTGCTTGCTAAATACATAGTTATGTAATTAACAGTTAACTAGTAACAATTAAAGGCATACAGTAAGGAATGACGTGACTACGTAATATTATGCATCAATCGCATTCGGTGCTACATTCCAACTTTTGAATTTGCTTATCTGATTCATCAAACTATTCATTTATATGATAATACGAAACTACTCCCTGTATATTGGGTCAAACTTGTTCTGAATTTGTAACAGTTATTTCATATCATAAATGCATGTATGTTGAAGGTTGGGCTTGATTGCTAATAGTTAATTCATTTACACTTAATTCCGCCATAATCACTAAAATAATATAGTGGAAATTGAAAAAGTTTAGGTAAGTGGCCGGCTGACTGATATGCATTTATTCATAGCCAACGATTGCGTTTCATGAAACTAATCGACAGAATCAGCAGTACCTCGGTTAGTTACATAATTGCGAGCACCAAAAACTTGACAATATTTATATTAGCAAACTTTAACTTTGTTTTGGATTTTGTAGCTTCGAGGTTTCCATGGACTACAATATTTTATATATTATATCATATAGCGATAATGGCGTCCGATTGGATGCATTTATCAAATAGAAAGTACGGCAACAAGATCCACGACGCACGTGTAAATTAAATATGCAAAAGTAGCACTATGCAATAACAAGAAATTAAGGTATAAATTAAGAAAAATTTGTTCCTTTCATTTTTGTTTTCTATGCAGGTTTTTAGAGCGTGGTATAGAAACATAGAATATCAATCCAGATTCCATGAAAATAAATTCTATATTGTAATGAATTTTCTGGCCATTTATAACTAACTACAAATATAAAACGCACTACAAAAAGTCTTCATTGAATGTTGAATCTATTACGAGGTGATACCTCCAATGAGGCAATAAAATTCATCGATAAGGGGACTTTTTCCTGTTAAATATGTCTAACCATTACAACTAGGCTTAGATTTGCACACGTATTAGTTAATAGAAATAGAAAAGAACAATAATGGATACACTCAAATTCGGAATGCTTTCACTGGATTAAATACTGATTGAGTAGTACATAAGACTAGAAATATCTATTACAGCATTTTTTTGCATTCCTTGCATTGGAGAAGGTGGTCTGTTATTAGACATATGTAGTTTAACATGCGAAGATTTTGGGGAACTATGAGACAAAAAAACTCAAAAGTTCAAATGTCTTATATGCCTTATATATGCCAATATTTTAGTAATATTAATTAAGAATGCTTCCAAATTTTTAAGTATTTGTATATTTTTAGGTATACGCAAATAAGGGTAATGAAATTAATTTAGATTTCTCTATTTTGCCGATTTTCATGAAAACAGCGTAATTGTTGGCAATTTTTGCGCATGTTCAATCTTACTCTGGTAATTACATACTAGAAGATACGACTTCACATATATTTACGTATAAGTACATATTATTATATCTATATTATATCTATCAAAGGTAATCTAAATCGATTGCTTCATAATGGAAAATGTAGTAGTTTTAAGAGCATCATCGTTCATTCATCTTTGTTTTGACTTTTGAATACCCAAGATGAAATAATTTAAGCATTAATTTGATTTTGCAGATAACTCGAGCAATTTAGCTAGAGTTTTTGATGAACCATACTGAGGCAAGGATTTGCTTAATTTTCCTTGTATGTAATTGCTACAATGATGCTGATTGCTAAATAAAGAAAAACTAGACGGAACTTGATAGATATTAGTTCTACGGATGACTTAGTTCTACGGTTCTGGATTTATGTAGTATGTTGTTGTACGTACATAGTACATATATCCAAAAATAAATTACGAAAGTGCACACAGCATTACGTTCACTGACGGTGATATTATTACATTTCTTATTGGTTATAAAAATACTTATTTAAAGACCTGTTGGGATACGTGTCTTAAGTGAGAACAAAATAATAATCAACACAAAGCGGTACACTTTAGATTCTAATAATCGATAGTACATTTTAGTTATTACGATATAAAGGATCATTTTATGTTAACAAAAGTCAGATCATATATAGTAACATGGAAAAGAACAATTCCGAAGTGCTTGTCATATTATTACCATAATTTTTCTTTATTTATGTTATCTTTGTCGTTTGTGACGCAGATGTAACCAAAGATAAAAATAAGGTTTAAATGACTAATGTTTGTCTTTTTGGCGACCGTCTGTCGCCTTGTCTCTTGTGATTAGTAAGCTAAATATTTTAAGGCTAATAGAGAAAAAATGCTATGTAGTAAAGTGTAAACAAACACTTCCTTTTCAAAAAGATACAACCTCGTTAATAGTTCACAAAAGCTTAAGTTTAAATTACAATATGATAAATAAATTTATTTGTTAGCATAAGAAAAACCAGCCAGTAATCAGCAAGGGTTAGTGAGCTTAGTGGACCGTTAGGGTTGAGAAGGGCATGCTTCGTCAGGGGATCAAACGGAGTGCATATTGATAATTTTCAGCCGTACATATCTTCAATGACATAAAATTGTTCACATCACAGTTGTATACTGTATAAGAAAATGAAAACAATTACCATTGCCAAACATTACCGAATTCAATATTTAAAATCTTGATACGGAATACAGCATGATAGATTTTATTAGCAATAATCAAGTTTGAATATGTCAATGATGCCTACACAGTCTATGTTTGAGGAAAACTCAATTACACGACGATTGAAGACAATTGTCACTTACATCCAAAACTAAGACTTTGTAAGTTTGTGTGATAAAAGTTCGATTTATCGCTCGAATGATGAACTCATCCTGAAATTAGCATATTTAATGCTATTTGCTGGTGTGAAATGATAACTGTAAAATAACTACTGTACCATTTTACGTGTGTATTGGGTTAAAAGATTGAATATGAATAAGTACGTTGCACATACCAGTGGGTATAGATTTAAGTCTAATTTATAGCTATCGCAAAATAATGAAAATTCAAAATGTATTCTCTCTGAAGGTTTTTCAGAAGTTGCTTTGCTCACAAATTTATACTAATCTGTAGGTTTGTATACAATTTGTTAAATATTTAAAATATTTACTTTGACTATCACAATCCATGTCACTTTGAAATATTACTACTACTATTAGAGTTGAGTTTTTATGAGGTCATATGAATTCAGCCAAAGAAGTCTCACCATTTAAAAGCCAAGTGAGAGGATCGGATTTTCCAGAGAGTGTTTCTGACTACGTAAATAATATGGCTAATCTTTATCATTCTTGTATCATGTGATTTTCCTCTCATATTGTTACATTAGCATGAAATCAATTTTTTTAATTTGGAGTTTAATTATACTAACAGATTTTAATTTGCACGAGCATCACAAAAAAATCTGTTATACGGGTTTTGTCTCGTTATACCGTTGCCATAAAACAGTGAATTCAACAAATTAATAAACAGTAGTTTTTAGTGTCACGGGTGTTGACAGTTGTTAACAAATACTTGTGGTAGCACAAGCGTTTAAAATGTTATTATTCGCCATTTACAAAACCAAAAATTTATCAGGTCACCATTCATCAAAAACATTGCAATGCGGAATGCAGGTCAGTTTCTGGTGCTGTGTTAATCGAGATTGGCTTTAAAAGGCTTTAAACGAGCATTCTATAAGCTAAAGAACTATCCAAGCTGCTGTCAGATCATCTAATCTCATGGTAAACGTGCACACACATAAACATATTTGTACATTTGTCTGTTCGTGTAAAGTAAAACGCAATACATGGGGAATTAGCTCTGTGGTTGCTTGAATATCGGATTATGCCTCTGTCTGTGATCGTATACAATATCAGAGTGAAACTACATTGTGTACAAAAAGGTATTATTAATTGTTTTATGCTTTCTCTACAACCGAATAAAGTCTTTTTTCTTCATGTAGGTTTTCTGAATTGAATGAAATCTTGTGAATATAAAAGAGGTGTTGCTGTGAAATCAGTACCACTATCGTTATGCTATCCATATTTGATGAGAAGGCGCGTTGTCAAGCGTCATTGTTGAGTAAGATTATATGTGTTCACCGAGTTCGACTTCCTCGTCTTCAAAATATTAATTGTATAGTCTGTATAAATAGGTTATTGAGATTCAATAGTCTCCTCTATCGTAATTTTCGATATCGAAAATTGAATATGGTCATGGTTTTGGTGGTTTTGTCTTTCGTGTTTACTCTCTATTTGATGCTCCAATTTCAGCACTGATATCTCTAAAATTGTGGGCTTAGTACAATAGCTTCGTTATCTGCACGCATAAAAGTGTGCGTAAACATGATATTGGAAATCATATTTACATAAGGTTCCAAACGTTCGCAACATAAAAATATCTAGGAAGATTAGCTCTCATTTAGTCAACTTAGTCAAGTCAGTCATTTACTGCAAATTTTCTTATTCGCATAGAGAAGCAGATAATTAGTCATAACACAATGCAACACATAATAATTGCTACCTAAAGAGAAGCTTTCAACATGTTTGTAATGATTCAAGGAACTATTACTCATTCACTACTAATTTCATTGACGAGCTTCGGTAAAAGCCGTTTATAAGCTGGGTTATAAGGGAATGTAATTGTGCGTATGTGTCAAAAAATACACGCACAATAACAATCTTGACGAAATAGCTGGAGTCTGACATTAGAGTCCGTTTCCTATTCTTTTGGTAGCAAAGAGGATCTGGTGATCAAGTAAGAATAACTGAATGAGTAGACAAGAGATAGAGAGTAGAAGAAAAATATTTTTACGTTCAATTAGATGGCCATGGCATGACTTACATCCATTTGTCCTCGCTCTCTACTTGAATGATGTCTGTTCATTTAAACCAGCATGAAATTATATGCTCCATCATAACATATACTTTTAATATGGAAGTAAAAGGAGCAAAGATCATTATAATAACTGCAGCAACTCAGCTTGTTCTATTCAACCTATCGGGTACTGAAAATATCATCAGACTAGATGATATTTTTACTTGTGTCCAAACTATGAATGGATTTGTAACTTTTACCAAAATTATACCAAAATCCATAATTTTCTCCTTTACCAATTCAATGCGTCTTATAAGGAGCTCTGTTGGGTTATCTATAGTGGTAGCTTAGGCGTTTTGCTAGACGATGCTTTTAACGAGCTCAGATCATCCCGCAATTTGAGCACGTTGCTACCATGCTGGAAATCGCACAAAAAATACTAGCAAGACATGGTAGTTTCCATGATTTTTTTACAAGTGGAACATTCCTTATCCACAATCATCTTCCGAA
>JAQIXX010005890.1:0-13131 GCA_034700605.1 Willowsia nigromaculata
GGGAAATATTTTGCATTTGAAATACAAAATCAGAACATTTAGGGAATTCTACGGGAACAAAATGAACATGATCACTTAATCCTTTGAGGTCACACTAGAGTGCTCTTTGAAAGTTTACCAGGCTTTTATTTTTCTTTTAAAAGCTACTTAAAACATTATGGAACGGATAAGTGAATAGTGAGTGAGCTAGTATACACTGCCTTTTGCCGATGTAGAACTGCAAGCTGCATAGCACAAAAGAAAATTAAGCTGATGGATGCAAGATCATAATATGCAAGCGTATCGACAAATCTTATAAAATGTACCATTAGCAAATTGCATTACTATTTTAGCAATGCTTTGTAGTACTTTAAAATACATGAGATTATGTAAATTTTATTTATTATTTCTGCTTGAGTGAAAATTGCACTATACGCATTTTGCGTTTTCATTATCATTCCGCAATCTAAGTAAGTGTCAAACGGTAATGTAAGTCACACTATGACAAAGCATGACGCGCCACTCAATAAAACGAATCAGAAATTCATCCACAAACCAAAAATTGTTTAAAGAAATTATGAAAGGTAAATCCAGTATTGATATTTGGATAGATTTTTGGAAGGACAAGCAAGGCAGACAGACAGGCGCAAAGAAAATAGCCTTTAAAGACGCATTACTTCTTTTATCTTGTAAACCAATAAAGCATTTTACAAAGATGCTTCCATATACTTCTCACGGTCTTATTGTTAGATACTAAAGTTAGATGTAATTTTGCTTTTCTTTCATCTTTGCATTATTTCTTTAATTGTTTTGAAAATGCATCTTCTGCTTGGATTGTGGATGCTGTGTCGCCGTGTCATTTTGGGGGTTTTGTTATGCAAAAGCAAAAGAAAAGAAACTTTTGCTTGACTTGAGAACAACAACGAATGATAAGACAGTGGTATACATTGTTGTGGTTCTTCTTATCTATGGCATCCATGCTATCTTTATATATGCATATATTTTCGTGTATTTTTGGTTGGGTTCGTATGCTCATGTTTTTATTACGGCAAACAACGGGAATCTCATATAGAATCTCGAAAAACATCACGACAAGAAACAAAAGACTGCGAGAATATTATGAAAATGCGAGGAGAAACTGAGCTGAATGGTAGGATGGAAAGGAAGCAAACAAATAAATAGTTAAAAGTTGTTTTCTTTCTTTTTTTCCAAAGGGTATTTTTGGACACTGCCGTGCGCGCAGTAAGACAGTCACTAGCGTGCTAATGTAAATCTTACAATGTCAATACATATACGTGCATATTAAACCTATCACCAACACAGGCGGTTTTACTGTTAAAACTTTTCCCAAAAATAAAAGATTTTCAAGGTTGCACATTGAATTTGATCCAAAAGAAGAATATAAAGTGGAGAGATAGACAGATAGGAGAAAATACATGTCGAGATTACATAAAGATCTTATATTCTGGTTTGGAGTGTCGTGGGACCATGAAATCCTGCAATAAATCCGTTCATACCACGTAGGCATTATTGTGCAGCGTAGTTGTACACAACGTCCCATTCTGTTTATCTTTGAGGTATTTTTCCTTAGAGTGTGCGTCTATACATTCGTGATCAGGAGTGTTGATTTGATTATATCATCAATCCGGAGATCATCGTATCATCATGATCATCACACGGCTTTCATAGTATTTTAAAAGATTCAGTACTTTCGATACTAATTGTAAGCGAACGGGGATGGGATTCGCTACAAAGATCACGTATGAAAGGGCAACCAATATTTCACATTGTAATTTAATTTATAATGAGCTTGTTGAAAAGAATGATGGAGAAGACACGCTCTAAAGGATATATTCCCAATCAACTAATGAATGTATTCATCGTATTATAGTGTATGTCCTCTTATGTGTGATGCGATTGATCCCTCAGTCCAGGCCATGGTCACCACCCCCAATCAAATCATACCAAAATATCCTCCGTCAGCAAACTGCCAAGCCGAAGCCAGTAATCAAATTTGAGCACCAAGTTTATAGGATCAGAGGTCAAAAAATGTCAGGGAAAGAGATTATAGTTAATTCCATATTCCATGATGGACACATTGCCGAGCACAGTTACAAGTCCAAAAACTGGCTTGTGGGGGCATTCACAATAATACACGTACTCATTAGAGAAAAACGCCATTGTTAAAATATAAAAGACAATTTTGGCGCATAAACCCTATTATCTAAACAGAAACTTATGAAACGAAACTGAAAACCACAAATTTTAAAGTCCGTCTCCATTCGAGCATTTTCGACTTGATTTGAGACTGGTCGAGGAAAAGGGCAAATTCTAAAGTTCATATTTTTGGAACTCTACCAATGAGACTTTCGAGACTATAATATCTTACGTAAGTTATAAATATGTATGTATATGTGCCTACGTAGATTTACACGCAAAACAGAAAAACTGATGATCATATTACTGAAAGGGAAGAGATTCTCTATGTAAATAAAAATATGAAGCACATTGTTAATTTATTCAGGTTAGGTCATCCATCACCCTTCAGCATCATCATTCAAACCCTTTTGTACATTAAAGATGAGCCGCCCCGCTCTTCTTTTCATTCATTATCATCTTATGCTCTTTCCCACATTATCTGCTTCATTTAAACTTAAAGTGATCATTCGTGCATTTACATTAATAATATGTGTTTGCATGTAGTATCACAAAAATCGACAGCTAAAATTTTTATCACCAGATCAGTTACCAATTTATAGATATATATTTCTGTTTCTACTTGGTAGGATGATGGTAGGTAGCTAGACTTCATCCTCCTTTGCTCTAATTTTACGCATAAATACATACAGATCACGGCAACACTGCTGTACTCATCATCATCATGCATATTTATCACATCACTTTCAGCAAAGAACATGATTTTGCTTAACTAACAGTTCATCAATCGGCATAGAAGTTCATAAGCAGCAATAAATTGTAGTAGCCTACTAGCAATAACCCCATTCAACTCCATTCTCATTTTTCTACCCTGATCATCATCATCATCAGCGTCATCATCAACAGGTGTAAAAAATATAACTCCATTTTTATACAAAACTGAAAGAAAAAATCGACAGTCTTTTCAACATCTTAATTTTCAAATGCTCCTGTATTGCATGTACGATCGCCACCACCTTTTTTGGAGAGTCTGACTCACCGACGACGGTGGCAACAATAAACAGAAAAAAATGCATATAATTTTATTCCTATAAAAGGACACTCACACACTGACAGACAGTCGGAATGAAAAAAAGAAGGGTGGAGGAGGGTTAGCAACAACGGGAACACAGTTAACATCATCAACATCACAGCTTATTTAATTCATCTCATTGTCAGTTTAGCATTCATAGATAGTTGTCCTGTGTGTGAAAAAAAAGAGATGAGATGCTGACTGATGATAAAGTTAACACAGACTCCAATCGGAATCACTGTTCATTCATCTCTCCTCCACTCCAACACCTGTAATAATGGTTACACTTACAGTAGCAATAGTACAAGTAATAGTGGTAGTAGATGCAACAACAATGTATTATTGTGCACACAAAGCAACACGTATAACAGTTACCAGTTTTCTCACTTTTTTATATGACACCATGATGAGATTGAGATGTGTTCTGTGCTCTTTTCAGAGTTTTCATTGAATTGTGTGAATAAACATTTGCTTCTCTCTCTGGCAGACACACAACTTTTTCAGGTGGTGTGGGAATGATGTTCTCTTGTTGACGAAGATGATGAGAATGAAAGATGGTGCTACCTGAGTTCCGCATTTGACTTTTTTAAATATTGCTTCAGGCTCCAACACACCGACTTTATTTATTTATATCAGCTCAGATTGGTAAATAAAGAGAAGTTCTAAAAGGTGTCTTTCAGAATTGTATTTAAGTTTTTTCTTCTTTTGTCAATGTTACGCAATACGACATGCATGCATTGCATGTTGATGAGATGAGGTGAACAAATAGCACGCAAAGTGTATAGATTACATGTACATGCATACATGCATAAAAAATGTAATAGAAGCAATTGTCAAATTGGCTTATGAGTTTAGTTCAACTGCTCTAATCCGACTCAGGTTGTGCTTGTGTGCTTTGAAGAAGACATGCTAATATTGTAATTGTAACTCATAAAAGCTTACCGAAATGAATAAATTATAGTTATATGGCTTCGTTAGCCTAACTTTACTTAATCAAGCAGCATCTGTAGCAAATCATCGGCTTCTACACATGCTGGTATTTTAAGGTATAGCATGTGGTAAATCGTTGATGAAATGTTGAAAAATAAAAAAAACACGGAAAATACATTAAATTGGTTTTGATGTTATGAGCATTATCATTTCTAAATGACTAATTAAACATCTTCCAACACTTTTTTTTGCAAATTAAAAGTCTAAAATCTTAGTTGAATGAAAAGTAAAAACATTATATAGGAAACGCTAAAAGATAATTGGATTATTATAGATACGACAATAATAGACTTTGATGTTGTTGCTAGCTTTGCAACAATTTTTGCTTGAAACAAAAAATGTACAAAAACAAAATGTGAATCAGGAAATTCGTATGTTGTATGTGCAGAGTCAAAAGTAATTTGGTGTGAGCAAATGCAAAGAAATTAATGCTTGACAAAGTGTACGTTCTCTATTGAAAAATCTCTTTGTTTCAGCGCATTTTCGTCTAATCTCATCATGTGAGGTAGCAAATTAGATCAATTAGATATAATCGGTTGAAATTATACCTGCGAACAATATCGAAATGCGAATAATGTGCATCAACACGCAACTCCCATGCAATTCTAATCAAAACTGATCTTTACAATAAATATCGAATCTGAAGAAAATAATTATTCTAATTACCTATAAGTGTACATGTAATGAAAATTCCGCAGGTATATCAATTTTTATCTATTTGAAATCTGTAGCTAATCAAAAGCGCATCAGAAAAGGGAAGGGAATACATAGGCTTATTTTGACGATGAAGTGATGACAGGAAGGAAGTTATTAATATAATTTCATAATGTTGATTGTGCCAATCTTATCAATTACAGCTATTCATCATATGCAAAACTTCTTCTTACTCTAATGCTACATTACCAATATATGACAAATTGCTTTTGTAAGTTGTATTCACAGTGAATGTCCTGAAAATCCAAAATTCTGAGCAAAGTAGATGCAACAAACATACTAAATATTCAAAAGTAAAAAAAATCTTATTATCCTTACCAAGTGACGTTTCAGTCCAAGTAATTGAAAGATCCCTTTTTGCTATGCAATGGCTATTCATAAAGAGAACACTTTAAAAAGTCACGACATGCACCTTTCAAATAAGTTTTTTCTCCGTGTACATTTACTGGACTTTGACTTTTGTCTCAGCTCACAAAAAACTCTAATTTTTCATCTCATGCAACAAGCACTTTTCCAACAATATATAAGAGTTTCATACTATTTGTCTCTATATTATAGTTTTATCCTTAAAACAAGGAAGTGAAACAGCAACACTGAAGATTTCAAAGTGGTACAATGTTAGTGTGTGATTATCGCATCGTGATGTTGATAGTGCCGGCTTATTATTATTAACCATTCGCTTTTCTCCACTCCCACACTCTCCACAACAAGTTCACTTTTTTGTATATTGACTATTGTAGAGTTGTTATATATATCGTTCTTTCAGTCATGTAATATTCTTTTCTCATGTACAACATAACCTATTGTGAGGGATCATCATCTCCACTTGAACAAAAGTGATGAGAAAACTCTCCCGTGATCCAAGGAAGTATTACAAGATGATGAGGAGGATTTTCAGAGATTTTCAATAGTTCACAGACACCACATGCGGAGCAACTTGTTGAAAATCACAACTCGACGAAAACTATAGCGCGCAGACAGGCAGGTTAATCGTTCGTTCACAGGAACGCTATATACCTGTAAGAAGGGAAGAGTTGGATGTTGAGAATGATTGTTGATGATCATGGAACTCTCATCACCTGCATTATTCTATACTCATGCTCATGCTGCATTCAAGTTTTACGTGCGTATAGTATGTTTTCCTGCCCTTGAATTTGTTTTATTCTTACAAAATGCAACACAAGAAGAAGAGGTTTTGGTGTGTACAATATTGACTGTATGTTATTTTATTTTGATTTTTTACATGAAAATGGAAGAGTTCAAGGTTGGCACTGACACAAGAGGACTGATAGTTTAGCGTTTACTGCGTGCACAAAAATCAAACGTAAACTAGCACACCTTTATTCTCACAAATTGGGAATCCCAAAAAAACAACTAGTGAGGTTCCTTCGTCGTTGACTGATGAAAACCCGATTTTTATTCAGACTTCAGACATAAAGATGTGGTTACGTTGTAAATTCAAGTCCAAACAATTAACTCTGTCGTTTGTTCGTCAGGGCCAGGGTCTAAAGGGCATAGAGTAAACTTGATCAATGTCGACAAGACTACTTGGGAAAAATGAAGCACAAATCTAGCAAAGTATGTAGAGTTCTTTGAATTAACGATGTGCTATCGCTTTCCAAGAAAAAAAATATTCAGGTGAGCTTTGTTGTGGATGTCGCCATTCCAATGATGTTAGTCATCAGGCACCTATTGATTTAATTAAGATGTAACAATTGTTATTAGATCATCATTTTAATTCAGATCGTACAAATTTTATGCTTTTTCTTTCGAAATCACAAAACATTTTTCATATTTGAAAAATTGAGGATGATAGCCAAAATATTTATATTCATATATTCATGTGTAGGTAGCTAATCTATCTGACAAGCGTATTATTACTCATAAAACTAGTGTTTATATTGGTGCCTCTTCTTTTTCACCAATCCTTTTTTGACAATGACAATGATAAAATCAATATATGGAAATTAATGTAAATATTTAACAAGCTATTCACATAATTTGTGGGTACTAGGGTTAGTACGTGCGCATAAAGAGATTAAGGGTGACATTAAAAGAGATGAAGTTGTTCATTTATAAGATCGGTTGGAAGTTTGTTTATGTAGCTTTATGGAGCTTTAAAGAAGTGTATCTACTTAAAAAATGGTTTCATCATATTGACATTTTTAACAGAGTTACTATTCTTTGTCATATCATGTATGTCTTTATGTAAATGAATAGATAATTTGAAACAGTTTGTATGTGCTGAAGTTTTAGTAGAATTGCACATTTTCCTACAATTACTTACTGACTCTTTCAAAGGGGTTAATTCTATATTCGCCCACAAAATCCATATTTACCCAATCAAGTTTAAACAGCTTGAGTCTCAAAAAAGAGAAAGAAACGAGACCACTCACAAACTCTTTTAAATTAAATGGGACATTCACACCAACACTGATTTTTGTGTAGCCAGCACCACAAGATGAAACGATAAGAGATGTAATTCTGATGACGATTGAGTTATTTATGGGACAAATAATTACCTAGTTGGTTTAATATATTTATGGACTCACAGAAATTGACACACAGATGGAAACGCAGACATCGACCTGGCGTATGTGCTGGATTGAATATTCTAATCGACTCCCTGTAGGTCTATTCCAACTTTGTCACGTTCACAAAAATGTTCAATGACTATTTAGAATCCTTTCCTTTTTCTCCAGTGCAAATGACGCCAGCAAACAATATATATAATTGGTAGGAAGAGACTCAATTTCTCACTTGATTTACATCAATCAAAATTTTAAAAACAAACAAAAACAAGGATGAATGGGCGTTTGTTACGTAAAATAATAATTTATTTTTCATTTATTTACGAGCAAAATTTATTTTGATTTTTTTTGGCACATGAGAGCTCTCGCTGTCTCAATCGCTTTTTTATATTGCGCACAACAAAGACGCGCACGCAACACCAAAAAATCTTTACTTTTTTGCTCTGCAACAGACGAACTCTGATCGTCAACTGGTTGAAAAGGATCAAGTGTAAAGCATCAAAATGAGCAGCATATCAGCGAGTTGCATGTTATTCTTAGTAGTTGTTCGTGTAAGTTTATCTATAGTAAAATTGGTAATCCTCCTGTACTTTCCTTCACTTCACTGTAGAATAATGCATTGTGCATTTTCCCAATCTAAAATCTCTGCAGTGCTTCAGTAAAGGGAATAGAAGAAGAAAAATTTTAAAGACGAGACGAAATCGAAGAAGACCGCAGACCAACTTTAAAACTTTTATAACATCAGAAGCAGAAGATCATCATGCATAATGCATATATTTTCGGCTTTTAAAAGTGCAATGCGCATCCATCCACAAAATCCAATCCAACATGATCATCGTGCAAACGGGACCTAAATTTCTACTTTGATTGTTGATGCGGTGAACTCCACTTGCAAACAGCCCCTTTTTATTATTCCTTTTTTTCAGTGTCTCTGTCTCTCATTCTCCCTTAAAATGTATATATTTTTATATTGCTCAATTATTACTACTTTGTAGCAGTTGAGCTTCTATATCCACCATTCTAAAAACAAGCTAATTTTACTTGTCCTTTTCTTCATGTGTGCAACTTTTAGGTACTTGTTTCTTTTCAATTTTGTATTTTTCCTCAGAGTGCACTTTTGTGACAGAAAAAAAGAGAGAAGATATCTCCCTCGCTCTCTCAAAGCTTCAAAATATTATTGTTATTGTAGCGTTGCGTCGAGGGAATAAAATTGTCAGCGGATTGTTTAGCTTTGGTAAATTTTATGGGATACAATTTTTCTTCGGCATCATCATGTCATATATTTCTTTTTTCTTGTTGGACGACAACACACGGCAATAATCGCGATTATGAAATTATGCTTGTAACTTGTAATGCACATGATATCTTTTCTCTGGGGAACATAATCTCCTAGTATTCTTCTCAGAATAATGTTATGTGTACATAGTGTACCCCAAATTATACCACTATTTATACCCTTTCCCCCAATAATATGGCAATAATGTGACTATTAACAGTGGCAATAGTAAATAAGATGGGCATTCTATATACTTTCATGGGCGACTTTTTATTTTTATGGGACTTTATTTATTTTGCTGTCTATGATTTCTTACCTGAGCTCTACTCTATTTATTATAAGTCTGAGCCCGAGACATAATATGCCGGCAAAGTGCTTGGCGCGTGTAGCTTGTTTGTCACAAGGTGTTTGTCATGTAGGCTCCTGTACAAAATACTTACTTAGAAGTGGCTTTTTTTACTGTCGTTCCATTTTTAGCTGAGAGAAAATGGGATGGGACAGTTGCTACTCCTTTTCATTCTCTAATGACTATTAACTGCATACATGGATGCCACCGACTTCTGATTTAACCTGGCATAATGCATTGCTTTGTCAATATTCATTAGATATTTATTTTTCATTTCTTTCTCGTGCAAATGTACCATCCGGGTAGAAAAGATAAAAGTCATGGGATGCAAAGCCCAGACTCATTTTCATTCCGAATCAATAACAATTTATAAAGTGGTAGTAGTTTTCTTTTACAAGCGAAGCGGAATGGAAGTGAAATATTTCGCTTTTTGAGAACCAAATTTTTTAACCCGACACATTTTTCTAACAAAATGCACGAAACACACCTCTTTCCATGTACTCTGTCAAAACCGCTTGGCTGTTACAGTTGCATTTTTCTACGCTTCCAGATATACCTATTACATCAATGTGCAACGGAATTTTTCTCAAAAGATGAATGTCAACTGCTCGTTTGTTCGTTGCAGTGTCACTGATGCAGTGCTAGTGAGGAGATGCACTCAAGTCAAGTGCAGCGATGCATCCAGCCATGCAACAACATACACACTTCATGGAGCATTCATTTTTTGGGATGTTGACAGTTTTTGGCACTCGATTGCAGTTGACAATTTTTCCACTTTAAGATAGATAATGATAACAACACTTTTAAAAGAAATCAATGCAATCGCAAGTTTGCATAGCCAATCTTTAAAAAATTCCTTACCAAGAGGCACGTCGGCACGTGCTTAGCTTTACCGTTACGAAAAAAGATTTCCATCCAGATTTTCCGGTTTTTAACTACCAAAGAAACATTTGAACAGACAAGTGTGCAATCTTTTAATGACGGATTTAAAAAAGAGAAAACCCCATCTTGAATTACGTATAAAATTTGTCCAGCAAAAATAACAACGCTTGAAGTCATACATGACCATAATCTTCAAGATAGGCGATCATCACACCTGGTAGCAGTAAAGCATATTAGCATATATTATCGAGTTGTTCTAATTTTAAGATTCTCTCTACTGAATGGACGAAAATGGAAATTTCATTGTAGACGATGATCAAGATGACTGTCAAAAGAAAGATGACGAGCCCAGAAAAACAACCATTATAGATTTGCCAAGACAGGTACAAAAATATGATCATACTTGGATTCTTGTGCTGCGCTTAAGAAACATAATTTTTTTAAAAAATTCTCAAAGGTATGGCTAAATCTTCAAAACTATCTGGACTACCCTTCATACCTGAGCCTTCGCCAGACGTGTCACCATTTTCAAATTTTAGTAGACACATATCTTGGCCACACCGCAACATTCAGCAACTTTGACAAGAGATCTGGCGCCTTTGATTTTTTCACTAGTGTCGCTCTCAACGACGCACAATTTGAAAACGCCAGCGATCCCGAGAAGTATAGTTTTTCTAGCATAATCTCTGATCCTGGCTGTTTGACAGATGTCTCATTCACTGACGAAACAAACTTGAGTCTCATCCAAAACATAATTACAAAATGCCACCGCATCCAAATGGTGGAGATGACAATGTCATGCAAAATAATCGCAAAACCAGAGACCAATGAGAAAGATGAACTTGATGCATGTCCTCCAAACTATCTCCTCCCGGGGGTTGATATCACCTCAACGTCCCCTCCAAGTAATTTTCATCTCCACTTTGTGGAAACACTTAAACTCGTGCCTGGGATACATCCAGATAAAAATTTGCGTTCCCATTTGGTACTCTCCATTTTACGTGCGACTCGGTCGTCAAAGAATTTGCGAAAAGTAATCTTCCAATGTGAGCTGGACCATGACATCACTCTAGGCAGGGTTTTGAGAATTACGGCAGAGCTTATGGAGAGACATCCAAAGTTGGAAGCATTATTCCTCGCACTTCTAAATGACGAATATCTCTTACCTGAAGGGGAAACCAAGGAGTATTCCCATTATATGGATCTGGAAGACAAAAGTCCTCCAGAGAACAGCTCAGCTAAGGAAGTGGCATACTTCCGAGATCGGATAGTTTCAACAGGTCAACATCTCAAGATTACGAAAATGGGTTTGGCCATGCTCAACGCAAGTATGCAACTTATTTGGGGCGACTTTTTGAAAACACAACATCATCTTGTTCATCTCTCGTTGACTGTGAATATCAAGGAGTCTACATTTTCCAAAGATCTCTTTGACTCATTCTCTGGAACACTGGAGCAACTCGCAATACGAGGAAAGTTTGAAGTGCCATTTGACTTTGGTCACGTGAGTAACTGCCAAAACTTGAAGGAGATCTGCCTTCACAATTTGCAGGAAAATGGTGGAGGTGGATTAGTTCCCAAATGTGTCAACTTGCCCCAAGTTCCACACGGTCTCGAAGGTCTCATTCTCTTCCAAGTTGTAACAAGAACAGAGGAAATTCAAGAGACGATTCAAAAACTGGACAAACTAACGACCCTGGTTGTATTCAAATGTGGTCACGCAGCAGGTGAAACAGGTGTAGGCTTACAATGTCTTCAGGATATTCTTCACAAGAGAACCCTCAATAGTACACTCATGGTTCAGTTCATTTGCGGAAGCACTACAGAAGCAGAGGCTCTTGCTGGAGTGCTCTATGAAATGTCACAAGACGTAGAGAATCAAGCCAGCTCATTGAACCGACTCCGAAGGAGATTAAGACATCCAGACCAGCAAGGTTTAGAACAAGTTCCTGCAGAAGAGCCTGAAAACATTCTTCATTTGCCAGAAATCCAGGGCGATGACGAGGAAGAAGTTTTGTTTGCCATCCAGGGCGAAGGACAACTTGCACCCGTAGGCTTACAACGTCCCGTCTCCAGAGGAAATCACAGAGAACTCGCAGATGAAGGCGAGGAAAACGACGCTGCCAACCCAAATGATGAAGCTGGAGAAGAGGAAGCCAACGTGTTTCCACCACCCCACGAAAATCCTCTCCACATTCTTCACAATCTTTTGGAGCAGGTGTTGGTCGAGAATAACCCCGAAGATAACGATAATAATAATAACGGACAGCTCAATAATTTTGTCCATCAGAATTTTAATGGGCTGGATAACATCAACAATAATAATCTAAATTTTGATAACGTCCAGTTTAACGAGATGGATGAAGATGTGGAGCTAATTTTCGATGTAGGCGAGCAAGATATCAATGGTCCGATGCTGGACCTATTTGCTGCAGAGCGATTAGCAAGAGAGCATAATGTGCAGGTCGGCTTTATCCTTGACGGCGTTATCGACATAATTAATGAGGAAGTTATCAGGTCAAAATGGCTTTGCATGGAGGATAGTAACGGTCAAATTACTTACACTCTCAAGATTTCTGTTGAATTGTAGGGAGAAGCAGGATAAGTAAATTATTAACGCATTTACTGGACAACTCAGAATAAAGAGAAAGTATACTAATTAAAGTAAATACTCCTCAGCAATTATTTATTTAATCATGATGAATCATGTGAAAGCATAGTATAAGGTGGACACAGAACGGTTCACATTGTCTCCTTATGACGGTCGCATGAACAAAGACTTTTCTCAGCATCGCCAAATTATCTGCAGATGGAGCATTGAGCATAGAAATGCGCGCTTACTTTTGAATGCGAGGTTTTGTTTTGGTTTTGTTTGCTGTGATATCAGCGATTGAGTCGCTTGCTTGCGTGTCTTCTGTCATTTGTTAGCGGTCATACGGGATTGATTTGTTTGGTGATTGAAGCATAATTAGTTACAATTAATTAGTAAATTGTGGTGTATTCACATTTGGTCATCATGGGGGAGCAAATGGTCGATCGTCCTTTGCGCTCTGTATTCGGTAAGTTTATCAAAATGATTGTGAAAGTTAAATTAAATGAATATGGTGCATACTTGAAGATATGATTTCGGGCTCTAACGGAAGGAGGGGGGTCACGCCCTGCCCGAAGGGCAGGGGGGGGTCCC
>JAQIXX010005891.1:0-13131 GCA_034700605.1 Willowsia nigromaculata
CGGATTCAGGACCGACGTTGTATATCCCGGAAGTAAACGTTAATATTGAGCCCCCTCCCGCAGCGACAGTGTGAATGTCCAGTTGCGCACATTGTAATGGCACTCCAGCAGTAATGCTTTCAAATGTATGGACCAGCTCTCCATCATATCTACTCACATCTGTACTTGTACCCCCCATGTCAAAGCCGATTACAGGCACTTCATATTTGTCAAAAACTGTTCTCGCATATCCTACCTAAGGATAAAATATTTAAAGAGAAAATAAATTTATTAAGGGAAGAGTCAGAGTTTGAAAATTTTTTTTTTGGTTTGGTTGTTATCTAACCACGCCACCAGCAGGTCCTGAGAGAACTGCTCGACATCCACAGAACCTGTTCATGGTGGTGAGTCCTCCGTCACTTTGCATGAATAGCACTTGATTTGGTGTTAAGCTCGTAAAACCGCTTGTGAAGCTTTTCAAATAGTCCTTTATCAGTGGCGTTGTGTAACTATCCACCGTTGTTGTGAAGCCACGAGGAACGACACGAACCATGCGCATGACCTCACTGGATGTGCTGACATGCTTGAATCCCATGGACAAGGCTAAATCTCTAATTTTCAACTCGTGCTCATCAAAAACCCAAGAGTGCAGAAGAACAACGGCTAGCGATCGGATCCCCTTGTGTAGTAATTGTTGAAGTCTTTCCTGGACAGTGGTCAAGTCGAGCTCTTTGGCAATTAAAACTTTATTCGTGGATGTGGTCACACTACGAAGCTTTGCTGTGTCCAGATTACAATCCGGGATATCTAGAATGACTCGCTCCGGTACTTCAACAACATCAGTGTAGATTGGCGGTAGTGTGGCGATCGTCTAAAGAACAATTCAGGGAATAATTTAACTGTCTACAAAGGTGCGTTTCCAAGTATGATTGACTAATTTCATATTTATGCACCAAATCAAAAATGTTAGGTCTCGCTTGATTGCCAATATGAAGCAAATCCCTGAATCCTTCAGTGATCACCAGTCCTGTAGGCTCTCCTTTCCTCTCGAGCAAAGCGTTTGTTGCCACAGTGGTCCCCATTCTGATTGATTCAATTGCGCTGGAGTCTATCTGCTGGGATGCAGGGATTTTGATGCCTGATTCCTGAAAGAAACAACGTTCTTGTGTGAAACGATTTTAAAATTAGAATGCTTTTCCAATAATTATAACAAGTTTTCTCCTGACCATTTCAATAATCCTCCTGATCCCCTCCGTGGGAGCATCACTGTAGCACTCATGTTTACTGAGCAATTTGCAAACTCGTGTTTTACCAGAAGGGCACTGTGCAAACACATCAGTAAACGTGCCACCACGGTCAATAGAAAATCGAAACTTTGAGGGTGACATTTTTCAAATTTAAAGTCTGTCCGAATCCAATGATGTAATGAGTGCGTTGTCAGTGCGTTAAATACTTTATATACTTTTGTTTAATCTTTGCTTATCTAGTTCATGACGCACCGTCATCATACTTAACTACACATAGAGAGCAGGAGAAGAGCCTTTCTAAACATTCGCTTTGACTTTTTTCCAGTTCCCTGCCGGTCGAGTCCAGCTCTTCACAGTTTTCCCAGTATCTCTGTGTTTTTCCAGCTATTCATTGTAGCCCAAATAGAGGATCCAGTTTACCACTGGATTTTGTGCACGAACACGAGCAGTGTATGGAGTGTATGGAGCATTTTTACCATCATCTTCAAGCAGGCTGCACTGAAAGCATGGGTTGGTGTAGATATGTGTTCCTGGACAAATCACACTTTCTGCTCCACACAGCTGCTGTCTACCCACAAATAATGTGATCATGGCAATGGCTTAAAAAGTGATACGAACGAGCTATATTATGTTGTACTATATGGATTGGACCATCATATTGAACGTTTCTTGTAAGTAGCGTTAGGATATACTCCATCAGATAAGAGCATTTTAGTAGCTTTGTGATGTGCTTTGCAAGCAAAACGTCCTTTTGTTTCAAAAATGAAATCATGAGTAAGCAAATCGTAACTATCAACGAAACCATTAATTAATGAATTAAAATTACGCTGAATACCTGGAAATGGAAGGCCACTAGCTGTTGTAGCAGCAATCACGCAAATGTCACTATTATTTCTAGACGTTTCATAGTCATGCAAACTATTCTATCATGCCATATTACGCGACTTTATTGAGAACATTTGATAAAGAATATGTGATCATTTCGAAATGAGTTTATACAGTATATGAAAATTCGAAAGTATTTTTGGTGATAGGTTATTATATCTCGTTTCCAACCGGCATTCCTATTACCTAATATGCATTCAAAGACATTACAACAGATACATATACAAAGAACACACGAGTTTTAAAAAATCTCCAACGTTATCTCCTCCCCCTGATTTTTGTACTTCATTTCATGGTGCAATTCTAATTAAAAAATACTCACTTGATTACCAAATGACTATTTAACCTTGGAAATATGTTTTACCCATATTTCATATTTATTTTGCAATATACCAATGTACATACTTTCAAATAGGTAAATTGGGAAGTTGCTAGCACGTTTCTAAACACAGTATTCTTATCTTGTTTTCAGCCTTTTACCTGGAGTTTTAATAGTTCAAGCTACAAGTTACAATGACACTTGAGATATTAGTCGTAGGTACCTACTTGAGTTGACGATTTAACCTTTTCACTATAAGGAAGCCGTTCTGGCCAAATCAAAAGTTGAAGAGAGACATCGGCCGGACAAAAAGTTGTTAAGTCTTTATAAGAAAACTTACAAAAGAGAAAGTGGAGATCCTGTTGCGAATCTTTTCTCACTTGAAGTAAATTACTCTCTTATGTATATTATGGATGTTTCGGATTCCTCTGTGTAATATTGAAAAAAAAAATTCGACAGGATTTCAATGTGAGACTCTACCATCCTATTATTTGTAAATGCCAAGTCCTTAGAAAGGACCAATCTGTTTATTCTAGAAAGATTGTTTGTACTTTTGAATGCTGTGTTCTTAAATCTCTAGTACGTGTATAAGCGGATATTGGAGATCTCGGTCCAAAGCTCAATTACTTTAGCTTTATTGTGAGTGGAGAAAAAAAATCATTTCAATTCTCTTTAAAGACGCAAAAACGTAATATCCTGTCATGATGTTTACAAGATTAATACAGGCGAAGTTGAAAAGGAAGTCATGCGAATACGTAATCCGAAAGTAACAATAACCTGGAAATTGGATATCAAAAAATACATTTGGACACCTTAACATCATATTATCTTGTCGAATGCAAGATCCCCAGGATCGTCAGATTACTAAGCAAAAGACGACTGATAAATTGTATACTGTTGGCCATTGGAATTTAAAAAATAAAAATAAAAAGCATTGCTACTTTAATTTCAAAACGATTTGTATTGTTGAAAGGGTAACAGATATTGTATATTTAGAATGCTTGTGAATATGACGCTAAGACGTTTTTTAAAATCTATAGTATATATCTATAGATTCTATACACCCACGTAATTTTACCCAGAACTGCATACAACCATATATACAATTACTCGATGTGGACTGCTTTCGAGGGAAACTCTTTTCCCAGTAGTGGGTAGAAATTTGGAATTTGGAGACGAAGGACTTCGTATTATGTCTGGATAGTGTAGATAATACACTGTATACTTACTATATAGATTCTGAACCCTTCTTTTTCATCAATATTATGTGTGCTATCAACTTTCTCTGCTTTCTGCGTATTAATGCGACTCCCTTAAGTCTTCTCCATCATGACGATACGATACGACAAAATAAATTATACGTATATCAAATCAAATATTTAGAATACTGTATGTATTGTTCACGTTTCTTCGAATAGGTCGCCATTCAAAAAAATACACCAAGTCGATAGGAGAATGAAAAAGGGTTTCTGAAATTAACCTTCCACATAAAACCAAAGAACATACTAATGACCGTTTCCGCAAAAGTAGAGCTTTTACTTTTCTATCTGTGTTTCAGTAACAATGTCACCGCTACAAACAAAACAACAACATCCTGTACTCTGAATCCTAAACCATTGTGGCAAATCCATATAATGCAACAGAGGTAAAGCCATTCTACATTATCCAAAAGTACAACGTTAGTAAAAATCCATGTAAAAAAGATTTCTCAAAGTAAAAAGTTATTCAGTTCAATCTACAGGCAAAATTACCTCTATAGTGTCAAAATTTCCATCAGTTTGCTACATGACTACCTTGGAAAGTTTGATCTCTACATACGAAACCTTATATAAATTTTGCCTTCGTTTGTACCAAGTTAGCGATTCAATGACATCCAGAATACGATCGAAATTATTTGTGGACTTTTGCGACTTCATCATTATTATATTTTTTGTGTTACGTGTTTTGTCGAATTTGGTGAAGCAAATTCATTTTTGTGCAAATAGTACATACTGATGTAATGTAAACAAAATGATATTCTAAATATATTATAAGGTGACTCCACTGCATTTACAGTCAGCATATAATATGAGATATGCTCATAGCATTAATTATGCGCTCGGGTTCTTTTGAAAGCAAGGCAATCATAAATAGAAAAGTCAAAGTATATATCGAAGTATTATGTTGTTTTATAATTTGCTCACCAATATTAGCATTTTATTTTCTCTCTGGCGATCAATGTTTTAAACCGTATCATCGTTAACTATGCATGTAGCTGAAAAGAATTAATTTGTATGCTTAAAGCTTTTTTAAAATGAAAAAAAAACTATTGTAGTTGTTCTTTCTAGGGGAACTGATGCAAACAAGGCACAGAGAAGTTCATAGCAACGATAGGATAAGTAGGCTCAGTAATCAGGATTCTTGGGACCAGGGGCTTAACCTTCAACTGGATTGAGTCTTACGTAAGCTTTTAGTTAGCTTCTTAGAGTATAATAAAATAGTTCTTACCTGTATGAGTTGATGAAGAATAGAAAATTCTTCAATTAGGTATTTTTCTTGGAAAATGTTTAATTTACTGTTGCTACAAGATTGTTTAGTACCATTCAGTGTCTAGCATCAAAGTCTTGCTGTAAGAAAGTATTCACTTGGGCATGAGAATCTTATTAATTTACTGGCGCTTTATCGTCAACTTGTCAAGTAAGCAAGCAGCGTAACCCGATACTTTGATCAAACTCAACAACAAAAACAGACAGACTTAAGTAAGATGATGCTCAAACACTAAACAGTTATTTTGCCTTCGTTTGTGATTATTTCATGGTTTCATGCTTAAACTCAACTGGTTTATGAAAACATTTGCAATGGCTATAATATAATATGCTGTGAGAGTTATGTGAAATATTTACTTTTCATCATTTAAATTACCTGGATCCAGTGGTGCGGAACCTGGCATAATATTTATTATTGCAGGATGCGATATTTTTTATTACAAACTACGCTACGCTTTCCGTTTACAATATTTGAGAGAATTTGGGTCGATTCAGGAAAGCAAGAATAATGCTCATGTGTCAATTTCAGTGAAATTCAACACTCCATTTTATCTTCATCACAAAATGATACCTTTTTCCTTTGTTTTACTTTCATTTGGTTTCGCCAAAAGGGCACAAGGCACAATGATACTTAGAAACGAATGAAGTTGGAGTCTTCGTCTTTCCACTAATAAGTCCGTGTGCTTCACTGTTCAAGTACAATATGCTAACCCGTCATGTCATGAAAATGCTCTTTAGCTGCACCACTTGAGCTTTTGAGCTCATTATAATTATCAAGAGTGGAAATCTGGCTCTCGCAAACATTTTGTTTTGATCTCCTAATAAGTACCCTCAGAAGCAAGCAAATCACCCACTGTTCCTAGTTCCTACGCAAGGAAGCGAATGTCAGAGATAATGATGAATTGTGACTCTGCAAATAAAAAGGAAACGCAACATTACAAAGTTTTTTTTTCTCACACTTTCGCCATTATTTTATTGTAGTATTGTTTACCAGGAATAATTATGATTCTATGCATATGTAAAGAAAATTTTAGTGCTAAATAAACAACATCTTGAGCCCACCTTTGGAAGAAGTCATACTATTTTTATGGAGAGCAGTCCTTTGTGTTGGGGATCATCATGATGGGATTGTATTTTTGGTATTCATAGTATTAGCAGAATAGCAGATTACATGGTCAATGCCTAGGCCTACAATACAAAATGAATGCTTATTTGCAAAAATGAATTTTATGAGAAATGTGGGCTTGTTTACATGCATACGCTTCCAATACACTGATTCTGATGTCTTTGTCGAGGCATCAAACTTTGTTGCGTAAGTAACGAACAACGAACGTATGGAAAGCTGGTGAGAAGTCTACTGGTATAAATGGAACAATACCTGATGGAGAAGCAAACTTGTATTAAGTGGGAAATTCATCGACATAAATACATTTTTGTAGTTCGCAGTAAACCATTCTTGCGAGATTCTTTTCATATGTCAATCTCATGTCTTATTTCATTTTTTCCATGGAAGATTTGTGTGAGCGTTTGCAGTCGACCATGCTTATGTACTTACTTACGCAGTAAATGCTTATGGGCACCAGATCTCAAAATGATCATATATTGAAAAAATAAGGGAGTAGAGAGGCGGAAAGAGATGAGAATAAAAAGATAAGAGCGTTTTCCTAAAATATCCACTTATCCAAGATTTTTAAGAGAATACCAAAGCTAGAGACTCTTGTAGTAAATCTGTGCAATTGAAATTCAGAGGCTGGTTTCAAACCAAAGTTGGCAATATGTATAAAATGTATGAATAGGTAGATGTTATACTGACTGATCGTATTTAACCGTATGTTTGCTCTATTTCTTGTTGACTTGGTGTACTTGTTTGTTTGTGAGAACATGGATGGAATGTTTACCTTCCAGAAAAGACATACTTATGAATACCTAACTTACAAGGGCGTAGATTTGATGGGTTTTAAAGGACTCATATATAAAATTAAAATCCGCTTTCGTAAAAATCATCCAACGCAAAACGTAGGTGTAATAAATGTTATAAAGACCGAATGAGATGAGTTTTAACTCTATTTTATTAAGTTGAAATGATTTTCACAATCCAAATTTATGCGTATATATGTACATGCATATCTGCTGAATTTTTCCCAACATTCGAAAGATTCGCATGAGAATTAAAAATGAGTACACATGCACTCTTTACTGTTATGACTAAGACTACTTCCTTGCAAGGAATTTGAATAATAGGAGGAATGTCGACTACTGCTACTTGGCCTTGTTAAATTTGTCGAGTATGCTGAATGTTGATGAGATTGAGATGTGGGAGATGAAGATCTCATCTGCATGTTATTTGGACAGGGGGAAACTGGTCTGCTCCAGTTGCCACTGCTATGAGGACTGCAGTCTCTTCTGTTTAAGCCCACATTACTAAAAGTTTCAATTAATCTCACATGATGAGTTCCATCCGATCTCCGTCTCCAGCTTACAATCCTAGATTGACGATGATTACGGTGACCAAAACAGCAATAGGATGATGTAAAGAGAGATTTCAGAGTTTCTCTGAATTTTTTATTGAGGAAAGCATAAAGAATGGGATTCATGCAGCTGTTGGAGGATCCAAGCACTTGAGAAATTGGGATCACAACTTCGATCAATTCCATCTCCCAAGACTGATGATTGGGAACACCAAAAATTTTAAGCCTTGTCATGACAATGTACAATGGAAGCCAGCATAGGAAAAATGCAAGAGTTAAACTGGTCAGCATTTTCAGCACGCGAAGTTTCGTAGTTCTATGCATTTGATCAATATGGCAGATCGTGTTGGATGCGGAAGAGGAGGATGGAGTATGCGGTATACGCCGGGAGGATACACTTTTCCAAATTATGGAATTGAAAATGATGATAAGAATGAGGGGACAGCAATAACACAACAAGAGATTGACTAGGACAAAGTAGATCTGACCGTGGAGATTATTAGCCCAATTTTCATGGCAGAATGGAAGACTTCCAGTTTCCGGCGTGTAGACAATTTCAAACACATACTTCCAAGGGAGGGTAATGACAACTGCAGTGAGCCAGATGAAAGCAATTAATACAAGAGCTTGGGGCTTTGAAAGACCGTGAGATATATCCATGGGTCGATGAATCCCTCGACATCTATAAATATACACCAAATTTTTACTTGAAACTTTTATACCTATGAATATAATATAAAAATATTTGTTTAGTGAAAAGTTTTCCTGTCACCTATCCACTGAAACGGCGACTAATGAATAGACAGAGGAGAAAATTGATACACCCTGGATGTAGGCCACATAGCTACACATGAATTCGCCGAGGATCCAAGCTTTTAAAAATACATGAAATAAATCAACTTACTAAATTTTCCTCTTGCTAATCAGGACAAAAATTAGATTACGGAAAAAGCAAAAGTAACTCTCTTACGGATAAATATATTTGCCAAAAGTGTGGCAGGCACACAAAATACAATCACAAATAGATCCGCTACTGCCAAATTTAAAATGAACATGTTTGTCACAGTTCTCATTCTCGGCTTCCACAACACCACAAAAATAACTAGTGAATTTCCTATCAGCCCACATATCAGAATGAGGAAATATACCACAGAAAAAAACAGAATCCATCCGAACGAATGTCTAAAGCAATTTTTGTCTGCAAGTAGCTCTCGAATCGAATCAGTGCTATTTATTTGCAAAAAACCACAAACATCCGTCATCACAGACTGGTGAAGAGATGACAAGTTTGTCTCTGTGTAATTGTCACCACTGGTCTGGAAAAGGAAAATTTTCTCATACGTTTCTTCAGACATGATGAGCGAAAATAGCTTTGTTTGAAGGTAATCAAGTCAAGTCACAAGGAAAAAAGCGATGTGTTGTGTGTCTGAAAGCTGCTTTCACTCTGAGAGCGAAAGCTGGAACTGTGTGCCAACTTGTGGAGAAAGTAAGCGAAATGGAGAAAACATGTAAAGCCGTAGTAAGAAGCATGTAATTTAGCAGAGAGGTTATGTAGGATATGTGGTACAAGTCCTCATATTTTCATTTGCCTGAGCGCTTATAAATTCATCAGTGCGGATTATTATAAAAGCGTGATATCTACAGCATTCCCATCTCAAATTCAGAGTCAAGCTTTGCCTACCTCCAAGGACCTGTTACATACTGATTTGTCACGCTTACCTGAACAAACTCACAAAAGATAGAAAGATAGACAACTTTTTAGACATCTAAGGAAAGAAGTCCTTTAACATGACAGTTAAAATAACTCTGAAAAAGAAGTCTTCCAAGCGCGGAAAAAGGAGGTGAGTTAAAAATCCAAAATAGATTTCGCAATCTGACAAAATTATATCAAGTTTCTGCATCTGAATACCACCAAGCTCGTATGCTAGTATAAAAAGCAGAAAGTGTGTGGAAGAGGGGGCTCAGGGCAAAGTGAAAACTATAAAGTTACGAAAGATTTTCGGAAGCGTAAGGAGAGTGACGCAGACTCGTTTTAATGACTAGAAAACTTCATCCAATAGGTTAATTTGTGGGTAATATCTTGGGAAAGTGATTTGTCTTATTTTATTATGGATAGGCATAGAACTTTGAGATCAACTTCAGTTTTGTAACATGGACCATTTTCCCACAAAAAATGCAATATATTATAGTAGTTGATACCAGAGTAGGAGGTTCTTTAATTAAATATTCTAGTGGCTTGGGCGAACGGCAGAGCATAAATCCTGATAGTAGTACACAAGAGTAGAATGCTTCCGGTCTTTCAGTGGGTAGAAGTGGGCACAATTTAGAAGATAGCATCCATATATTAAAGTGGAAGTCATCTTTATATGGTTTCAAATATTAGAAAGCTGGAATTCTCTCGAAAAACTTAACGTAAAAAACTGCTGGATGGAGTAGACCTCATTTGTTGTGTATTAAAGTTGAATGAAGTATGTAGTAATATTCGTCAAGATGAAAACAAAATTGTCTAGACAATATATTACATAACATTTATAATGATACTGATGATTTTGCATGAAACTGTAGTATGGAACATATATAATAACATATATACATAGGAAAACAACATATGTAAATGTTCCCCATGGGGTATGTAGGTTTTCAAGCCTATTATGAATCATGGAGATGAAATAAATTGAATTTTTTAGAAACCATGTCACTCATTTTCAAAACAGAATTGTTATGCAAGCTGCGTGTGTTTCTTAATTTGCCTGTCTGTTAAAAATTTAATTTAACAAAGGTTTACAGGTTCAAATATATTTTATTTCTCAACATATATTTTGTATTCACATAATTTCCTAAATTATATATACCTACCTACACTGTAATTAAATGAACATTTCGTTATAATAATCTTTTGGGAATACGAGTACATAAGAGAACATAATGCAAAATAGTATAAGCATAAAATTCAAGTTATCACACCGACGTAGGAACTGGCATAACCCAACTCCTTCAGTAGTGTAGGCGTATTGACGAAGTTCATATATGGAAATTATAATGTAGAGAACATCAGTACCCATGAGCAGCAAATCCCTGAGCACCTGGATTCGTAGGATTTCACAATTATGATTTTATTATTAACTTTAAATCTGTTAAAAGCAGTTACTATATACTTCTTGGCAATAGGAGTACGGATGTACCATTTTCAGGTCCCCTTCTCCAAACACTACATTCTCAATGAACTGGTCCAGTCCAGCAGAGATAACGTGAAATACGGCAATACAAGCCATTGTCAGTATTCTCCAAGGTCGAATCTCAACGGTGCAGTCCAAAGCCAGTACCACCAGAAGATATGAGATGCCATCGGTTAAGGTGAAAAATATTTGGTGATACCACATCGGGTAATAGTCATCATTCCAAAAGTTCCAGTAGGCCCACCAAGAATAATATTGAGTGTGAAGGGAGCCCAAAAAAAGCACGGCCATTGTCCATCTCAGTTTATTCAGAAGCAACAGAGAAAGGAAATGCTTAAACACTTCGTACATGAAAACAACGAAGAACACAGTGGCAGCCCACATTTTCAAAGTGTTCACGTTGATGTTGAAGTACACGTGCTTGTAGGTAACCACCAACCCATCTTCATGGTCCGCTGATTTTTAAAAATATGGCTTTTAGTTAAAGGTCATCACTCAAAATCGCTTAACTAATATAATGCTACACATTACGCAGGAGTAACCTTTAAAAATAGAATCCCAACACGAGCACCTGCAATTGTCTTTATCCACTGGCTGCTTTTTCCATATAGTAGCAAAAATAGTCATGTGAGCAACCAAAAGAATAATGGGTACAAACCCCGCAATAATATAAACTGAAACAGTCTTCATTTTATGTCGCTTGCATCAAAAACATAAGAAAATGAATTTCGAAACATTAGATCAATGTTTTTTCAACAATTCTACTGATTCAGTTTTTTCAATTATTTATGTAATGATTTTTTATGAAACCATCTTATATGAAGGGTTTCTTTACCATAGTTACCCAGTCAAGGTCGCAGCTACTTTATCCATCCTACTTCACTTTGCATTCTTAGGAGACAGGAAGTCTTAAGAAGTTGGTTATATGGATCAATGGATTTCTAAAAGTACGAAAGAGGAAGACAAAAAAGGGCAAAGAGAAAGCAAGAAGTCAAGTCCAATTTGCGCATCAGTTTTTTGTATGTGAGGTTTGGTTTGACTACCCGCACTCAAGCAAAAGCACATCCGATCACTACCAATTGACATATCCCTCAGCCTAACAGAAAGTATACCAAACGGTCACATTTGCCATCCAGTACATGATCGCAGCGAGCATGCTTTCATTAAATTCGAGTCCAAAACATGCTCGACCCAAGTACTTAGTAGACGATCAACACATATTTTTGGGAAGTACGGAAGGAAATGATAATAAGTCTTAGCCTCTGCTACTTGAAACGGTGTTACTCATGATTACGTTAAAGTATGCTTTTCAGGATTACCTAGGATTATAATTTCGAATGTCTTTCATGATAACGCTGGATTATGGTTTGAGATGCTTTTCGTGATTAAATGTAATTATGAGTTTGGATGCCTTTTAGGATTGCGTTAGGATGGTATCTCATATATCACTTAATTGTACTCAAGAAAACAAAAGATATAACGATGACAAGTATTAAGGACAATATTAGAATAGATCTGATACAGACATGAATTTAATTTTAACAACACATAATAATTCTTACTAATTATTAGTTATTATTATCGTACAAATTTCCAGCCTTACAAATTCATATAACTTAACTCGTTTATAAGAGCAAAACTAGTTTCACTCTTATAAACGAATAATCTTTTCCAGGAATCTGGGTTTTTTAACTTCAGGTTGGCCAGGGGAGGGGATGACTGATTCGGGATAATTACACCACTTGCACCATAGACTCGCTTGAAGTAATTTAAAACTGCTGTAATTGCTGGGCGCACGTCACGTTCAAATTTCTTGATATCGTCGTCCACGAATCGGGAAGAGTCAACAAGCTAGGGGTCAGGTGACATCAGCTTCTCCACTGTCTCTAAAAATAAAATAAAATTTATATTAGCGGCCAGAGCTTAATTAAAAATCCTAACCAATCATGATGGAAACTGTTCGTAGACGTAGAGCATTTAATTGAGATTGTTATTCGTTTCCCAGCACCTGCTGCCTATCGAAGTTACTTTCGTCAGCAGTCCTCCTTCTCCCAGCAGAAACATTTCTAAAACAACACAGAATACACATTTTAAATAGAAATGCAGGAAGGTCAGGTCAAAAAGGAAGAACATGTAGCGTGCAACTAGTTGCACTCTGCAATCTAAAAAATTGGGCTACTTGACCTTACCCGAAAATTTTCAAAATTACGAATACAATGGTTTAGCAAAGTTCCAGAATTTTCTCAATCTCCAGAACATCCAATCTGTTTCAGTATGTCATCCAGCTCCTCGCCAGTTGCCTCCATCCAAGCCTCTGATTCTTTCCGCTCATGATCGAACTGTAAAAATCAAGATGGTTGTCAAATAATAATTAATAGAACAACGGTAATTGTCACATTCTATGTTTCTATTAATTTTCTGAGTTATGCATCACCTTTCTTGAGCAAATCCAATCCCCCAGATATTCAGAGGACCGCATCTTTGCATTATGTACACGAGTGTTGATGGTCCCAAGATTAAAACCGGAGTTGA
>JAQIXX010005892.1:0-13126 GCA_034700605.1 Willowsia nigromaculata
AAGGGTTGATAAGCCCTGAAAATATGGAAATTAGTTTGCCGATAATGTAGCTCCTCTTACTACTCATGACATTTTAAATGGTGAAATAGACGCTTTCCAAGTTCTCAAAACCACATTTTTGGCATTTTAGGTACAAAGTTTGGAGCTATGCTGGACCAGTTAACCGACCGATGTGGAACCGCCTGTTTGATGATGTGCTTGGCGGCCTTCTACCCTTCATGGGCATTCTTTTTCCAGATGAGTCTTGCTGTTGACATTTCAATGCACTGGATTCATTTGCATACGTTAGTTTGTGAATTTTAATTATTACTGATTTTTCATTTTATGATTATCATGCATGGCATGATTTTCATTACTTATTACCAAACAGTGCATTTTGATTGTAGTATGTATCAACTAATTTATTTATTCTTTTTATTGTAGCTCTCTCTTGCAAGGACAAACCAGTCACAAGTTTATTCCAGAAAATGATCCATATTTGCTTCGTTTATACTACACAAACAAGCAGTTTCTCTTCGTCATGTGCGCTGGAAATGAGATCTTCTACATGACTATGTATCTTCTCCACTTTTATGACTCATGTAAGTCCAGTTGTTTCTAGCCCTCTTATTTTTATAATGAAAATGGAAATCACATCAAACTTAACTGATTGAAAATACATCCTTACATTGTTTCCAGACTTACTTATCCTGATTGCCATCCTCAGCTTTCCTATTGCTGTCGCAAAATGGCTTATGGCTATCCTACAAGGGACAACGGCTGCCAAAAATCTTGCTGGAATTGACGCTTCTGAACGGGAGTCATTGCGCCAAAAGACAGAATAAATCCAGATAAAAAAAATCCTGCTACACTTCTTTCTTGCTGCCTGAAATCCAGTGATATTGCAGGAAATGACAAACGAAAATACATCAATGTTGCTGAAAATAATGTATTTGCACTTTATGTTGACGACTTGGCGTAGCTTCCATTTCACAAATTGCGTTACCACTACTGATAACAAATAGCATTTGTTTTCTTTTTTTATTTTGATTTCATTATTCAAAACTCTGCATTCCTGGACTTAAAATTGTGAACACATTGTTTTTTAACCAAGTTACTTTAAAACTTTATAATTCCGTCATTAATGCAGGATTGGCTAGATTACATGTAATGCTAGCAATAATACGTTTTCATATATTCCTATAACAGAAGTTATAATTATTTTGTTTTGCAATTAGGTCTTTTTCTTATGTTTTATATATTATTATAATGATTTTTATTTGCAAAATCTGTTTTTCTTTAGCATTATCATTTATACATTTTCCAATATTCACACATGTATATTTGGTACACTTCGTCATAAAAAAGCACGTATGTATTACTTAAGTAGAAAAATATATATTACTATTACTAGTCTAAACTCTGTTAGTTAGTTCACGTAAAAGGTGGTGTCTTGCGCCAATAGGATTTAACAGGGGTAATTTAATGGTACTTAAAACAGTTTCAAAAATGTCGAATGATTGGAAGGGAAAGTCTCGTCAGTATTGCATTTACTAACACCCTATATTTGATTCGTTTAATTACGATCAATAAACGGTGAAGTTAAATAATAGAATATATCAGTAAAATTTTAGTTTTTAATTGTTAATAGAGGCTGTGTTGGGGTAAATGAGAAGGATAAATTTCAAATAGCCACGGGCAGAATGGACTAGAACAAGATAAATGATTGTTAATGTAATAAAAAATTAACTGCTACCCTTCCTTCAAACCCAGGGTATGTCTTTCTCCTTAATTCTTAAACCTTATCAACTTATCGCTAAAAACGTTTGCCAAATAAATAACGTTAAAGAAAGCAGCAGGTCTGATTTTATTTTTTAGTGTGACCTGACTGGTAAAATTAGCTACGTAAACACTACTCGATGAATTAAAATCATTCAATTTTACACAATGTGTGTTGGTCATTATGGGTGTCTATGATTTTTAGTCATAATTACTGATATAGGCATAGGTATAACTGATTTTAATTAAAATACCTACGACGGCCGCATTAAAACATAGGTTAGATCCATTATATATGTTAATTCTCATTTAAAATGTAAAATAGTTCAACTAATGCACTTATGTAATAAAAATAATATACCTACATAATAAGAAGCTCGTATTGTTTGTTTGAATGGCATTAATCGTTGGATGAGATTCTTAATTCTATGGACTTGTTGACTTTGTCGTGAATTTTGTGAGATGAGTAGATGAAGTTTGGACATTAATCAACCATTAGTTTCAACTTTCCATATCTTTGACTTTACATTTTTTACTTTATTCACTTATATCATTTTAAAAGTGGCAACATTCAACCTCGTTGATTCGCCTACAACAGGCAATATGATCTATGAATCTTTAGGAGTACAAATAAAATTTATAAACTTGCAGCTGACAAATACCAAAATCGTAGTTAGCATATCGATATTAATAATTTTTGATGCTATTATTATTACTAAAAGTATTTTGGTACAGGGACAACAATTAGTACAATAATTTAATGTGATAACGTACAAGAGATGTAAAGATGTGCTTCGATTATCTATAGATTACACAAAATCATCATCGTCTTCTGCCATTTCCTTTGCCAGTTCCAGGTCCTGTTGCTCACGTTCTCGGCGTTCTTCCGCTGATTCTAAATCTTTGTTATAGCTCTTCGGTGGGTAGCGCATCGCCTTTATGCTCTGATTGTGAATGTTCAAGCAGAAAGCAATACGATCATGGAAAGCCAGTTGAGGTTCTTGGGTGCAATAGATATCGGTTCTTTCCTTTGATGCCATGAACCTCCCTTCGTGATCAATGGTGGCTTCAATTACGCTGTCTCTTATAGCCTAGAACAGAGATAAATGACAAATATTAATAGCGCTGTCCTCGGTCAGTTGGGGATTTAAACTTTTTTAAGGTTTCATGCTTTTCGCTTTTTTACCTTCGCCACAATAAATTCAGCATCTTCTGGGGACTGTAAAGCTAATTTCCTGGCAATGTCTTCCAATGAAATTTTCGAGTAACTGGTACTGATTGCTCGTAAACCTGTTTTGATGACGTTGTGATGAAGGCGTTGAATTAGTATGTAAGTTCTATCCTTCTGAAATATGCTTTGATGTTGCTTCTTGACTTCATCAAACAAGGTGACTTGTCCTAAACGAACAGCTACAAAAATAAAATAATGTTTTAGATAAAACAAGCCAATATTTTCACCCTTTCAAAAGTAAACTTTGAGGCAAGCACTTTGGCTCTTTCACAAGACAATGTGTTTCGCTAACCTTGGGTCAGCTGAAAGTAAGGGGCCAAGCATTTCTTTAAAGTAGCCTGGTGAAATACAGATCGTTCAGGAATGTCACCAAGAAGAAGTTCAACTGTAATAGCTAACTTTTGAACGGTTTGCTTGAATCCCACAGCAGCGTGTTGAGGTGCCTTTCGCAGAGCTTGCAAGAGATGCTTTTGTGCTGCAGAGTAGTCAAGTTGGACTGCTTTGATGCGACCGAGGTAGAACAAGTAACGTGCCCACTCGTTGTTGCTTGCCATTTCCGGGTACGTGCTTTTGGACACCAAACGATCCGCCTATTTAGAATTGAAATCAGTGTGAATTAATAAAAGTTAAATGGCAAACACAATTAAAAATTCCAGCAATAACGTTGATAAGTTTTAAAATATGCTTAGCAATTATCTAGTACCTGATCGTAAAGGTTGTAGTGAATATAATTACGAAGCAGGCAATTTATCAACACAGCTTGCCCTTCGTAATCATTTCTTAACGTGGCAGTCCTCAATCGAGCATGAAGAATTTGACGGATTTGGTCGAGCTTGTTATCAAGTTCATACGCTCGCGAAAAGTAGAAGAAGCATCGGGCAGCAATTAAATCCAATGATCGTCGATTGTGTGTTGTCAACTTGTTCATCAAATGATCTAAAATATAATAAAGAGTATAATTACTTTCTACTGACTGCAGATGTACTCATTACGCATTTTCCTAACTTTATAAAACGCACCGGCACACTTCACTGCATCAGAGTTTCTATTGGAATCCAACAAAAAAAGCAGCACGAGCAGATGTAAATATGCGTCGATTTCAGGGAGCAGTGGGGTATTGATGTTTCTTCCACTTCGAAGCCTTTGAGTAGGGGAAGGTTTGCTAGAATCAACGTCCGTTTCCATTGCCTTTAATATGAAGAGAAGGACGTCATTATTTTCAAAAACATATATGCATGATTTGTAATAAAACAATTAATAACTAAATGTCCACATACCTCGCCAATGTAAGAAGTTAGAGCTTCTCTTTCTTTAGCAGAGTGGGTATAATACCCGTTGACGAGTCGCCGAAGAACATTAGGATTCAAATTTCTCCTTGTACTTGCTAAGCACCTCAAAACTCTCAGAGCGAATCGGTTGTCCTTGCTGTACACAGCCTTTTCCAACTGTTTAACGTGCTCTCGGATGTCTACAGGAAAAAAATATGTTTTACAAAATGAATTTCATAACTGCCTGAACTGAATATTTTTAAACTTAATTCTTTTACATTATGTTTGTAAAAATACATGTCGCACATACCTTCAATTGTCAGAACATCTTGATCCTTCTTCACTTCCGGCTCGGTCTGACCATCCGCTGGCTTATCCCCATCCTTCATCTCAACATCAGTAATTTCAACCATTTTGGTAGCTCGAAGAAGTTGAATTTAAAAACTTAAATACCAAATGTGTAATCTTTCAGGTCACTTGACACCCCAACCAATCTGTGGCCGCCCTGAAAACTGTCAATGTAATTAAAATAACATCAGTTGAATACATACAGCATAAAGAAGATAACTGATAATTTTCTAATTAAATAATTTAAGTATGAATTTTACAAAAAAGTAGTTTAATATTTATGCATACCACGAGAAATCCGTAGTGTATCAGATTAATCAGATGTTTTTAAGAGAGAATTCGCAATAAGTTTGCAATCCTCGCGCTTTCGTTTCAAGAGCTTGAAAATAATGATTCACGAAGTAACTTCCACTTTCAAGCGCTTTCCGCCGCAAAGGGATTCCGTTTATGTAGCCGTTAATTCAATTTAACTGGATAAGCAATTCAAAAATTAATATTTCAAAAAAATTCACCATCAACCGACCAAAGTACAAAAAACTTGCGAAGGAATGAGCCAAATGCAGAGGAACCAAAACAAGCTGAGTTGTTGTTTCAGAATGACAAGCAACTTCTCAGACAAACCATTGCACATAATCAGCGCTTTCATTGAATCATACTCAAGTTGCCCCAAACATTTAGTACTACCCTGACAAACATGCATTTAGATACCAATCGAGTAATGCACCCTCCACATTCTTGTGCCGAGCGTTGGCAATCTTAATTAAAGCTCTCTGATGACAATTAACAAATCATTAAAAATATAAATCATAATCAGTTACATCATGTGTCATCATAATCATAATACAAACGAGAATAGAAAATTGTTCCTTATGCAAACCGGGATATTTTGCTCCCAAGCCAAATCTGCGACATAATTTATGATTTGGATATTTTCATAGTTTCATTGACTTGAACACAGATCATGATAAGTTTTTTAACTTGTTGGGGAGGAAAGTCAGACAAGTGTGTGCATATTGTATATTGCAACTTTGTAAAGTGCAATGTTGCAAACTTGCAGCAAACTGCAATTTTGCCAAAAAATGCTAGCTCAGTGCATACCATTACGCAACTACAGTTCGAATACCAATGCATCTGATTCATAACCACTCTTTTAACCAGTCAAGCTCCACCCCTCAAACTGAATTATTTTGGGTATTTTGTTTGTATTTAGCCAGCAGTATTGTGGATATTATTTGAGATTAATTTATTTCATAGTTTATATCCCATCCATGCTCAAAACTTGTATATATTTTTGTTGATAGAATATAGCAACATTTCCTTGAGCTACGAGTAGTACAACACTCGACAAAAGTTGCAATATTAGATGATATAGAAAAGAATGCACCAATTTAAAAGTGCGACTCCTCTGCACCTTGCACACAACAGTAAATACAGTATACCCTTTTGTATGTACTTTATTGGAGTTTTTGGAACTGCAAAGCTACTGCAGCTGTTTTTATAGGAAAAGTTGCTTTGTAAGAAGTGATCTTTCTATCCTTCCAATAAATTTCATCTCTTTCTTTCTTGCTTCTCACTGAAGCAGTAATAATGTGGAGGAGAACTAGAAGATCAAAAACAGATAGACAAACACACACGGATACTCCTCTGCTCTCTGCATCTCTTTGATCATCCTCATAAATAAAAGCTTTCTTTCTTCTTTTCTTGGGAAGGAATTATTGCTGGGATCATTGAGTGAGATGGTGTAGTGTAAATAGGGAATTAACTTAACCCCTCATCAATTATTCATCATTCTTGGAAGGTAAGGTGAATGAGATGGAGAGAGAGTGAAAGCAGAGACTGGAATTACTTTCAACTTTTACTTCCAATTTATCCAAGAAGCTGTTGCAGAAGAGTCATATTTTCTAACTTGTTTGTCCCTCTGTTTTGTGCTGATATTAATGTAGAAAATGGAGTTGCAAATTAAATGCAATTGAGCTCGGAAAGAGAAATAACCCAATGAATTGTGTGCTTGAAATGCTTGCAACTTGACTTGACGACTCCTTGGTCTGGACGATCAGCAGAATTTAATTGGGGTGAATTAAAAAATTTTTTTTGCATATTTTTTTAACTTCTCAGCAGCTATTGGGTACATTAGTAAATGCTTTCGCTAATCTCGGATTCATTTTATTTCGGATTTGTTTGCAGATCAGCATTATCATCTTCAATATTGTCCTCCTGAAATTGAAATAAAAGTATACTTGGATCTAAAGTGAAAGTGCAAACGTGCGAACTGGTGCGAATTTTTTGTGGTTGTGAGCCAACATCGTTAAAACTTAGAGCCCGAGGTCAATAATGAGTAGCTAATGAACACTTTTACCGCTGGTTGACACTGATGATAACTCGTCGAATTCGAGATCAGCGAAGAAAGCATTCGTCATCAATACTGATGGATAAATCCTGAATATTTCTCTTGCAAACAGTACAGGATTTCGTACTAACTTCCATACGGTGAGGGATTCCTGTTGTGAAAAGTGTCCAAGACAAATTACTTGGTGTCCGTGAGTGATGGATATAGAAGCAATTGAAGATTCAGAAAGCTTTACTGATTTAAATTATGGATCCAGCAACTCAAGTACATACGGGCCCGGAGTGAATCCAGAGCCTGTGGTTATCCGAGGATGTGGAAATATGACAGTGTTTGGTCTCCACAACCGTTTCAAAGCCGATTTTCCTCCAACACTGCTCAGTCGTGTGGCCCCGGAAGAATTCAAGGCAACGATTGAGAAAGTGAATTCATTGTTACGCAAAGCAGTTCCTTTACAAATGAGATGGGTTCTTTTTGGATGTTTGTGTTGTTGTTGCACCTTGGGCTGTTCCTTTTGGCCTGTTATTTGCATTAGTAAGAAAACAAAACTTTCTATCGAAAAGCTGTTGGAGTGGGAGAATACTCACCTGTATCGTCGTCTTGGACTAAAGTGGAAACTAGCTCAAGTTCATTTAGACTCAAGTTCCATGCTTGAATATGTGCTCGTAATCGATTTTATTCCAAAATGTAATCTATATAAGCCTGATTGAATGTTTTGCAAGTTTTCTGTTTCGCAGATTCATTTTGGTATCAGTCTATTTATATGTTACATAATATTGTTAAGTGCGTATACTAATTATTGTACATATAAGAAACCATACCGGTATTTTCTTATTTTTGACAATCAGTCGAAACGTGCACCATAATCACTAAACGTACCGCAGCAATTAGCTTCTACTTCTATTATATATTTTAATTCGTAAATTAGTACGTAAAACGCCAACTTGCGAAATAAGCAGGCAATTAACAGAACGAATATAATTTTCAGTGTGAATTAATTGCACATGCTCACTGGCTAGAGGAAGTGTACTTGGAACTGTAAAAGAAAATCATACATAATTTTTGATTAAAACCAAGAGCGTCAGGGTATCTATTTGTCAGACAATATATTATTCTTAATTGAAACACAAATTCAACCATTTTCTAAAAAATGGACAGCACAGAGATGGAGGCAAATGTAACAAAATGTGTTGCATCAGCAAGCACTTCTACTAGTGATTCTTTAAATATTGGAATTGGAAGCACGACGGGAAAACTATTGAAAAGTAATCCATTTGGAGAGGAGCTACGTTCATTGATTCTTCAAAGCAAAATAGAAGAGCCACTAGTTTTCCGGCAAATCCATAAGGACTGGGGTCCATGTAAATGGACGCTAGGGGACTGGGGTGACATTTTTAGAGATGAGAAGTTAACCGTTCGCTATGGTCGTCAGCAATGGGATCATGACAGTCCTCAATGGGAATCTTTGTGTGGAAATCTGCAAATAACATGGACACGAATGATTGAATGGGTGAGGAACGAATGTAGCTTGCCAATTGATCATTCCACTCCATCGGATATTTGGATGTACTATGACTATAAATATCTACCTGAAGTCATACATCTTAAATCAGAGTCGGAGAAGGACTTTCTAAAGGTGATCTAGTTGGATTTTTTGTCATATTATGCCTTATGTAAATGGTATATTATGTTTAATTGTGGCTTTTATTATAATTTATAGCTGATATATCTGTCGGAGAACTTGAAAAAGATGTTTTGTTGGCAAAGTCTTGGCTTCCCAGACAGGAATGGCGACCACTCTACATTATGGATTGGAACAAAGGGCTCATACACTAACACTCATTATGACACCTATTCATCCAATTTGGTGTGTCAGGTTTATGGAACGTAAGCAAAAGATGTTGATAACAATTTATTACTTGGTATTTTATGATTTCGTTTTAATCTTTGATGCATTGTTGAATCTTAGAAAAACATGGCTTGTTTTTCCACCATGTGATACGGAAAACTTGCAACCTTCTCGTGTCCCATACGAAGAATCAAGTGTGTACAGTCAACTTAACTTGGCTTCCAAAAAACAAATCATGAAGCATAAAGAAGGTATTCATGCAAATTCTCGTATAACATTTTTCACTTTACGGAAATAACTTGTGCCCATACTTGTGCCTTATGCAATGCTCCTAACATTCTCTTTTTTTTAGCACTAATGAAATGCACTCCACGGAAGGTGACTCTTGAGCCCGGTGACTGCTTATTCTTGCCTCCAAAATGGTGGCATTTTGTGAAATCTGAAGGAGGTCTGAGCATTAGCGTGAACACATGGATTGAAATGGTGAGCTGATTACTTGTTTCTGACTTGTATTACTTGATTTACTCGAAAAGAAATAATTTAAACCATCATAATTACGTTATAATAATTTACAGCCAGGTGACCATTTCATCAGAGTTGAGGAGGCTGTTTACAGAGCAATTGTCAGCTCAGTCGTTAATTCATCTGTTCCGAGTGCATCAGACATAATATTAAATCCAAACGAAGTGAATAAAAAATGAATGATATCGTCTTGTACACATTTGAATGAGTATTTATTCAATATTTATTGTTTTTATTTGCCCGTTAGATGGATTTGACCGAAATGAGCGACAAGGACACTGAACGAACGTTAAGAGAAGCTTCAACAGCATACTTGGAGTACTTGAAACGCGACCGGTCTGCGTCAGAAATAACGTCCACGACCTGTGATAATGATGGAGAGTCCAGGTCTAAAAAACCAAAAGTAGACTTTGATCTAAATCAGTGGATTCGACAAGTTCCAGTTCGAGTGGAAAAGCTTGAGAGTTATAACCTATTTGTAGAGAGTGAAGAACCAGAACCAACTTCTAGTCGAGAAGAAATTGAACATGGCGTCAACGATGCCAGCATTGATGGGAATAATTCACCTCCTTCTGTGTCAGATAACGGCCACCATCAACAGCCAAATTGTTCCCCTAATCGAACTCCAACCTACATTGAAGATGTTTTGAACGCAGTTGGGCATCCCAATGTACTAAAGCAAATTGCATTACAATTTTTAAACAATGTTAAGAAACGTAATTCTTCTGACTAACTTAGCCTTTGTATTTCGGATATGAATAGGTTACGCTAAAGTTACCAACTGATCACAGTAAAATTTATAAATTTTTTAAGTGTATCCATATTATTTAATCTGTACTTCACTTCAGAGAGCAATGATTGGTATTGCTGGCGGTGTGGTTATAATAAGTAAAATAATTCAAGAATTTTGTATACTAAGAAATATGGCTTGTACTTGAAGTTGTATGACATTTTTCTCTAGATATAAGACCTTTCATACCTTGTTGTTTAGGTTGTTGTAGACGAATTAGTTTGTAATTTTGCGTTATTATTTGTCGCTGTTTTTGTATACCTACCTGTATAACGTTCGAAAGCCGTGTTAGCAAAAATAAAAATCACTGTCTTACAGTCATTTTCAGCATAATATTTTATATATTCGCTTGTAAATTTTAATGCATTAACTTTTTACTAATGGACAAAGAGCAGTTAAAATTGCTATGAATTGCCATTGGCAAAAGGCAAACATGATGAAAAATGATGCATTCTTACATGTATGAGCATAAATGTATATTCAACAGAAGACTGAAGGTTTCATATTAAAATTTTCCTTTTTTTATTTCTAGTATTCATTTGATTAAAATAAATGCATTAGGCCAATTTCATTTCATTATCTTCCATTAATTCTGTTAGGTTACAAAGAAGCGGTGAATGTAGCAGTTTAATTAAAACTGATTGCTTTTCAGCTGGACGATGTTATACACACAGCATAAAATTATGTTTACACACTAGATTGTTTATGTACGGGCTAAAACAATTCTAAAGGCACTGACTTGAGCTTGTAATACTCCTGCACTCGTTAATTTTATACACTTCTTCAAAAACAGGACTCTGAAGAAACAATAATGATAACAGAAAATGGATAATATACTTTCTATTGATCTTCTGGCATTACATCTTAAACTGTTTTAGATTCCGATTTATATAAGCTAATCAGATCAAGCATTTAGCACAAATCTTTAACATATACCTACATGTATTCTTGTACCTTATAAATTAATGGCGTTTCATTTTCTGTGGCATTTCTTAATATTTTCAATTTACTACAAACAAAATATTTAATAAAAGTAAGAAGAAATAAAATCTGCTAGAGAGATAGATAAAAATGTCAAAATGCACCGACAAAGGCAAGGATTTTAAAAATATTATTGTAACGTCTGATATAAGCAATATTTTAGAATAAAATATGAAGGATCCTTAATTTAGTTTTACTATTTTGATGCTAATAAATCCCTAACAAGAAAAGATTATACTAGAACCAGAACTTATAAATTAACGATACTGATGTGATGATGGTCCATTATACAGGAATTATTAGTTGCGTGTCGATTGTGTATGCTTTTTATAATTACACTAAAAAGTAAAAAGTAAACAAGAATTTCTGTTGTACATGTTCAACTGATCACGACAATGCTGCTAACAACATACAACCAATTGAAAGCTGCCTCCAGTTTTTAAACAGTCTGTTTTATCGTTAAAACTTACAAAATGGAAAGTTTAGCAGCCGGAATTAGTAGTTTTCCTGCTCAAAGTAGGCCTATTATTTGTATTTTAATTACCGGTATGTATGAATGGAAGAAATTCTTACATTCTTCTATGAAATTATTTCTAATAATAATTTATAGCCTTGATCATTACAAACAAGATCTTATACTATCATACTGCGACCGGCGCTTCTAGTAATTTGCCGCGCCTCACTCACTATATATGACTGTTGCTTCATTTGGCCCCATTTGTTGTCATTCATGCATGCTGGGACAACCAAACAGGGCATTTTTTAAAAAAAAGTCATATGTTCTGTGTGAGGCGCGGGAAATTACTTATACTTCTGGCTTCTGTACAATGAAGTTCGTTCATTGCCGACCATTAGATTAACACATAAAAATTTCTGACTCTTACTAGAACCAAGAGCCAGAAAGACGCATGCCGCATGAGAAATACTTTCACATAAAAAGTTTTAATAATCTGTTTTATTCAATCATCAATATATTATAGAATATTATGACGCCCAGCCCAGTAACTTAGGATAGGATAGAACTTCTTTCGTCTGTCCGTCCTCAGACAACTAGCCATGTCGCATTCCACCTTTCAGTTTACGATGACAAAATCCCACATTATACAAAAGTGTGTAAATCCTTGTCTGACTAATTATTACAGATATTCATCAACTGCATAAAACGGAGAATTTCTCTCATTTTTATCGTGGAAGTAAGTGGTACTGAGGTTTTTTTTATATATCATACTTAGCGGTATCGTTTGTTTAGATAAGACCTGAAAGCATGCATGATGTTTGTATACACTTTGAAATTCATATTTCCGTTCTATATTCGTTCGGCAAAATGATTTCACGTTGTTAGCCGTAGACATGGAATAAAGTCGGAAGTCATTGGAATAAACAAATTTTTCAAGAATTCTGGTATGTAAACGATTACTCATCATCATAATATGAACATTTTCTATTTCATCAGATTTAAAGCGTGTAATACATTTTTATCAAAATTTTACTCAGGTGTGATACAAATAAATCGAAATATGGTCATTGTTCTTGTAACCATTTTAATGAAAGTTATCAATATACTTAAATGTCCTAATATTTTCTAGTAGAACCGACTTCAGAGATGTCATCCAAAGGTTCTAAGCTAACAATTTATTCATGATTCCTAAGGCAAATACGGTTATGGAAAATCCAAGATAGACAGAAAACAATTGACATAATATGCATCTTTGAAGAAGCGCATCTTGATTTTGAGTGGCTAAATACTTTAAAACGCCAGATTTTACAATTAATGGCTTTCTATCTCAATCTCAATGCATTTTATTGTACACTTTTTACCACATTCATAAGAAGAGTAGATGGTGGAATCATTTTTGTAACCCGTCATTTAAGTGTAAAATAGTATATTATTATACAGTTACTCTCGCTGAGACCTTCCCGTGTTTTCACACTTTTCACCGAATGACACCAAATTTTTCCCAGGTATGCGCCTTAGCATGGGAAGAGCATATGAAAAAAAATTTTGGCCCTAGGTCAACCAGTGTCGGAGAAATTC
>JAQIXX010005893.1:0-13126 GCA_034700605.1 Willowsia nigromaculata
CGTCTACAAGCTAATAAGTCGATGAATGCTCATAGAAGCCCCCCTCAATTACTCGCCTCCCCAAATAGACGCCCCGGCGTATACCGACTCAAAAATCACCGTTTGCTCTTAGACGCCCCGGCTTCTAATTGTGAACTTACGGTATCAGAGAACCCTTAGTTCCTCCAGAAACCAAGTATGTAGAAGTGCATAATTTTTGTTTCGTCCATTTTCAATTGGCCCAGACCAGCACTTTTCTAGTTCAAATACTGTTTAAAATTAATGCCAAAATCTTGGTTTGAAAATAAATACATAAGCTACGCAGTAAAGAAAACAATGAGTTGCTCTGTATATCGTATAGTCTCAAATACACACCATCCTCCTATTAGACGCTTTTACTGACAAAAAAATAGAGAAAGTACCTAAGACTCTATTACACGCAGCGTCTTTTATCCACCCCTTCCTGATAGACAACCTCATAAAAATTGTCCTGTATAAAACTACCGTACAACAGTCCATATCTATATGTTCATGTAAGTGAAATTGAATACACAACACGTTTTACTTTAATACATTAGGATACTTTTTTCTTCGAGTGTTCAACACATTTACATTAAGTATGTATTATTATATACCAGATCCAGTTTTTTCATGGGTACATTTCGATGAAATATTTTGAACCCCCTCTCAACTAAAAGTCAACAGAGTATTTTAGTCCCCTCCTTCCCAATAGTAGACACCCGGCGTCTAGGAGATGCTTTTTGTTATTTAAAGTTCAAGTTCCAGTGCACTTACGGCAATGTTTTCTTAACATAAGTAACATTAACGTTTTCAGTAGGAACTTTAAACAGTATGTTGTCTAGGCATGTAGATAATATTTAACTACATGTCTTCTGAATTCTCAAGGTTAAAACTAAAAATTTATTGAATTGAAACTTAAAAGGGACGGATTTAGTAATAAAATCAAAATCAATCCTTCCTATGAGAATCTGTATGGAAGGAAAAAGCCGGTGTTGTTTAACATACATAGCGTTATATCAATTTGTAGCGCATTCAAACATTTCAAGAAAAAACTGATGTTTTATTGCTCTCAAAAGCTGTGGTATGATAAATTCCATCCATAGCGGTAGTAATGTATAAAAAATAAGCACTTGTTGTTTCGTTTAAATGCAAATTTGATTTCCCGTAGGAAGAGTTACCCATATATATTTATCAAATTACCTCGTTTCATACGCAAATGCAATAAAACTACTTTTTTCTATTTGAAGAAATTTTCGAGTGTCATTATGTCTACAGCGATATAATCAGATGACGTGCATACTACTACTATAAATATAAACTTGTCTTCCTGCATACAAAGTGCATACGTTTATAATTTGGGTACTTCAAATGTATAAAATCCCACACATTGTGGAATGATACTAATAGGATTTCAATCTCTATGCCTTGCATACTATATAAATTGACAAAAAACTTTCAAATCAATCACCATGGTGGGCCAATTTAGGAATATAAATTTTGCACTTAAGATGATAATACAAATTTCCAAAATAGCAATTTTGGCAATAAAAATACTTTAGCGATACTTTGCGAAACATACACATTTAAATAATGGTGTAGTTTAAAATTTAAGTTTTTCCTCACCTGTGAAATTTATCAGTAAATAACCTAGATTTTAGGAATAGAGCATTAATATAAGAGGTCCATGCATGTATGCGAGTGAATTTCTTGTAAATTTTTATCTCGTAAAAACATTTTCCTAACATTTTCCTTGTTTCGATTTCTATAGATTTATTCATTTTTTATGACCTTGATTCTTTAAAACGATGAATATAGAACCCTTTGCATGCTTTCATGAGAGACGCATCGGGTTCTGATTTGATAATTGTAATTCCCATGGCAGTTTTTTATTTCGGTAATTGATTTGCGTAAATGCATAAAACAGCTATAATATCAAATATCAAGGGATTATCGTGCAACTGCATAACTTAATGTCTGTAAGTTGTATAACGAATAATCATACACTATTACGAAATGGTATGATAGATAAACCACAAAAATATATATAAATATATAAATAACTAATATATAAGTAGTTAGGCTTACCGATGCCATAGGTCAGTTCGATACACACTGCACTGAGACCTCTTCAAATCTCTTTCATCTCAAAATAAATTTATAACATACTAGTGCTCTTAGGATTTGCGTTAATATATTGTATATTTATAAATTTTACTTTTCAAATAGAAAATTAGTAGAATAACTGAAAGGGTGACACGAAATCTTTCTAGGAGTTTGCTTTTACTAAATAGTAATCTATTGTGGAACAAAATGAAAATAGGAGAGCCTCGCCCTCTGTTAGCGAGATTATTACAAATTCTTCAAGTGCTTCTGAATTTCTTTAGCAATGACAGGGATAAACCCTCAGATCCTACAGTTTCGTTACCAGAAGGTTTCCAACCTAATCATAGCATAAGGCAAGGTCGTGCAAAACTTTGGAATGCAAGCTTAGATGAAATTTACGATGGTTCATTGCTTCCGCCAAAAGTTGAAACGGAACTGGGTGACATTGAAGGATATCACATGAGAGTGATAAGTGGAAGATATATTTACGCATTCGAAGCCGTACCATATGCTGAAGCACCAATTGGAGATAGGCGATTCAGTGTACGAAATGGTTTTTCCCATTGATTTCTAAACTTCCTTAAAAATAGTATCAAACTTTCAATAAAAGATTGCACTATTGCACGTTCTCTTTAGGCACCTGTACCAAAGCAGAAATGGAATGGTACATTACAGGCAAAATCTTGGGGACCTCCATGTGTCCAAGTAAACAGAGACGCCCAAGCGACTATTATTGGAAACGAAGACTGCTTGCATTTAAATATTTATACTTCGATGGTAACTGTTAAATCATTCATGAATTGAAACATGCGATGTACAAATTTATTGGTATTTCATAGCTACTTTTTTTAACAGCTTCCAGCTAAAAACAAGAATTCTTCACTTCCAACAATGATTTTCATTCATGGTATATTTTGAAATTGTAAAGACACTATTTGATTAGTTTTTTGGCTGTCATGACTTGCTTGCTTCTATGACTTGTTTGAAAACCTTATTGGCTAAGATTATTAAATCAGTTTTACATTTCAGGAGGCACTTTTACGACTGGGTCATCCAGAGATTATGGACCATCATATTTATTAGAGCAAGATATTGTGCTAGTTACTTTCAATTACAGATGTAATGTTAACCCATTAAGTTTAACAAATACTTAAAATTTAGTGATTCAAACGGATTCATAAATGTGATTATACTTTTGTTTTCAGTGGGGCCATTTGGTACGTATAAAAATATTTAGATAAATACCGTTCTTTGGGTGTACTGAAATTAGAGATATATTAACCTTATTTTTAAAGGATTTTTCACTGACGGCACAACAAGTACAAGTGGAAACTATGGATTGAAAGGTGATCTCAATATTTTCATTAACAGTATTAATTTTAGTATGTATTCTATGCTAACAAGCTTGTTGGCTGTTCTTTCAGACCAAAGCATGGCCATTGATTTCGTCCACAAGCATATCGATAGATTCGGAGGGGACCCAAACAATATTATTTTATTTGGACAGTCGGCAGGTGCTTGTGCGACACATTTCCAAATTATGTCTAATTATGACACAAAGTACAAAATCGCTGGCGCAATATCACTAAGCGGAACTGTGTTCAATCCATGGGCACTTAAAACAGTATCCGAAATTGCAACGATATCTGAACGCGTCGCTATTTTAAACGACTGCAGACCTGAGCCAGGATCAAAGTACATGATGGCTTGTTTGAGAACTAAATCTGCTGTTGAAATAATGACAACAGCAGTTCTTTCTGCGGTATACTAGCTTCAAAACATGCGTATAATATTTGTGATTTATGATATACAAAAGCAGTTCGATTAAACTTTTGAAATACTCAAAAATTCAATAGGCGTCGGAAAGAGTGCTTTTCTGGCCTGTGATAGAGCCAGATTTCCCGGGAGCATTTATCTCAAGTACTCCCAAAACCTTATACAAACTTGGGAAAGTAGCAAAAATACCTTATATTTTTAGCACAACATCTAAGGAACTTGAGCTTGGCTTAGGTATATCATGTAACTGACAAAACGTTATATTCTTTGCCAATCCGTACTGTAAAGATAAAATCTATATTGAACCAACTTCCAGCTTTAAAATTGCTTGGACTTGGAAGCATTCCAGTAGGAGCGCTTTCATTATTCTGGACTTTGGCTCCTGAGTTATTGTCTTACAAAGGCAAGGTCAGCAACGAATATTTAACTACTAAAAAGATAATAAGGCACTATGGAGGAGAAACTTTCCAGGCCAGCAATCCTGAAGTTCTTGGAAGGGTAAATAGGATCTTGTAAAAAACAGTAGTGTGTGTATTATAAATCAAGAATATTTTTAGTGTAACATGTAATATTTAAGATACTTTGATTTCCTCCTTTTAGATTATGTCAGACAGACTATTAACGCATGGAATTCGAAAAGCAATAGATCTCCACTCTAAGATAGCTCCAACCTACGCAGAGTACTTTGCATACAGACATTACATGGGGTATGCCAATGATCTAAATCTTAATCCACATGAGTTTGGAACCGCTCATGCAGAAAATTTACCTCTCTTGTTTAATCGTACTGGAGTCAAGCCTGTTGAAAGGCACCATCGAGATTATTCAATTGTCCAATTGATGTCAAATTTATATACAAATTTTGCGACTTTTGGGTATGCAATAAATATGATGATAAGTAAGTTAATGTGGTTTTCACTTTCAGGTATTCAAGCGAGTTTTGTTTTTGAATACTCTGTAGAGAACCAATTTACACCAATGACAACTACAAAGACATACGGATTTGGAGAAATGTTGATCCAAATGATGACACTATAAATTTTCTTCAAATTGACAAGGAAGTAAAGATGGTGACCGTTCCTACTTTTGAAAAGGCTTCATATTTTTGGAAATCTTTGAACATTAATGATTTGTGACTTACCTAAGTTATAATATTAACATTTGACGTAATGAAACCAGTTGTTAATATAAGCAGTCTTCAATATTATTATGAAATATGATTATTACATATGCTTTCACCGATTGCCGATTGGTAAAGGTCAAGCAAAGGTATTTTATCCAATATATTATCGGTAAACCACATTTCTCTAATATTGCATTTTGCATTCATACTTCTTGGTAAAAGTAAAAGTAGGCAGTAGCAAATGACGTGAAATAAAATGTTTTCTTTGTTTTTAAGAATTTAACTCGAAGCAGCTAACAGGTGCAACAACCTATTGAACAAAACGATGATCTGTGTTGAGTCTTACTGAACTGTCGAGTGGTAACTATTTATAGATATTTTATGCGAGTTTTGTAGCTGGTATGTTTGTGTTGCTAGATTTATGATTTATGTACTGTTGGTGATTGTTGTTTATCCCATCAATTCTGGTTTGAACAGATGTGAAAGGTATTCTTTTACTACACATACATGAAAGGTCTTCTTTATGTAATTTACTATAAACATTTGATGACTTCATAATATTGGCTTCAAAAACATTGAGTTGATTTATTACATTAAGCTGTATTAAAGTAAAAGTGGTATATAAACTTGTGAACGAGAATAATATTCTTTAAGTATGTAATAGCGAATTTTGATTGAATCATTAAAAGTTGTTATTTTTAAGCAGTATTCTAAAGCTTGACTTTAGAAACATGTGTAATTCAAGGGAGTTAATCATAACACTGGTATTGTATGCAGTATTCATTTTTACATTTACTAACAACTGTGATGGTGGAAGGCCAGGGGAAGGGAAAACATTGCAAAAACTGTATACTGCGGATACTACTTGCTGCCTTAAGCTGAACAGTAAATGTTTTAATAGTTTATGCGAATTCCGAACAGTAACATTAATTAATTCGAATTAATTTGTTTGTTTTAAAATTAATTTTGTATTTTTTACATATGAAATTGTAGTGCCTACTACTTCTCGCCCAGGAGCATGTTACCAATTTCCTATTGAAGGTCCTTGTTCTAGTTGCGGTGACAAGTGCCTTAAGGATGACGATTGCCCAGAACCGCGGAAATGCTGTTGTCATCAATCTTGTGGAAATGTTTGCACAGAGCCAGTTTACTAATTTTTTTATTTCGAAATCCCATGAAATTTCAGTAACATTGATTGAATTGCTTGTATTTATTGACAATATTGAGAATTTTTTTCAAACTAAAAGTTTAGTATAACTTGCAATAGTAATTTGTTATCAAAAAATATAATAAAATGAAGGAGCCAAGCATTACATTTTACGCTAAGTCGTTCAATTTCGTTATTTGTTTTTTCAACTTTGTTCTAACCATCTTTCTGAACTAGTTTCAATAACCACGTTGATTTTCATTAAACTAGGAAAGGGAGGATAAGAATATAAATAAAACGAATTAAAGATTGGTGAGCAGTAACTTAGGAATCAAAAGGGTGTAAGAAATTATTATACTTGATTGAAAAAATTGGCATTTTTTAATACGTTTGATGAATTTGAATTCTACTATATCATCACTTGGATAAATTCTGTCCATATCTAAGGAAAAAGTAACCTGTAATAATCTGTAAACTGCATGTTTACCGTCACATAGATTTGATGGAATGATGAAAAACCAGCAGAACTACAATTTTGCTTAATTGATGCTTATAGATTATCAAAAAGTTCTAACAATAGCATGCTCGCTGTTCTTATACTATTGCTTTTACTTCATCACGGATAGATAGATCAAAGCTTGATAGGACAAGGCTAGTAATTCCGAAGGACAAAAGTTTTATCCCGTGTTTTTGATAATATTCAGAAATATTTAGTTCCAACTCCAAGTTTCCAATGTGTTTCCAATGTTTCATCTAAATCTTATAAAACCCCTAAACTGTGTTTATTGTTATCTTTGTTATCAAAGGCTAAATGAAATGCTATTATTTGTATTGTTTCTCATTAATTCACGTACTTCATTGAATATTGTACACACAAATAAGAGGTTTCAGTAAATAACTATACTGTCCTTGAGAATTTCGACTCTAATGAAAAACATTGGTTATTGGCCCTTCCTCAATTCTGACTAAAGGTTTAAATCGAATTCCTCATTGATAGTGTGATATATTTAGTTCAAAGCAAAGAATTTTGAAAGGATTTCCCGAAAACTCCACTAATTGTAAGTTAGCATTGAAATCACAGTATTTTTGCTACTCTAGCTATCATGGAACATAAAAATGACAATTTCATATAATTTAAAAGAGCTCTCTAGACTACATAAAATAAGCATGTCATGTTGAATGCTGGTATTCTTGCCTTGCATTCCAGCAAACTTTTACATGATCACTTGTCATTTCGTTTTAAAATTTCAGAGAAATCGGACATTTTTTTGGTCGAGAATGAAAAAGCTTGATAAATCAAATCTTCAATTATTTGCCAACCCAACTAAAGAAAGTTGGGATTCTGCAATAATCCGCGTTTGGAAATACGGGCAACTTTTTAATCTTTTTCAATTTTATTACGACCCTGGCTCAAATCTTATATACCCTTCACCAATCTGTCCTTACAGTATTATTGGGTGGCTATTCTTCTTAGTTTATTGGCTCGATGTCATCTACCTCTTCCATGCCAGCAAACGCGTTACTTTGAAAACCCTACCGGAAAAGGAATTTACTAATTTCTACATTCATTTCATTTCCCGATTCATCGCTGGATTTTTCTTGTTTCTTAACTGTCTCTTCTCAGACACCATCATCAAGTTTTGTAACGTTCTGGTACACCACGCCAAAAAATGTAATAACGATTCTCGATCACAGAAACGACTAAATCTGTTTATTTCTAGTGTCGTTACATTTTCAATGTTTCAACCCATCTTTCCGTTAATTCTTCACCTGCAATCGAGACACAGTCTAAGATATTGGCCGACTATGTTCATAAATCCTAGATTATACGACAATATTGGTTTCGCCACTGTTTACGCTCTAAATGACTTATTACTTTCCCATTTAGCCGTTTATAATTCTGTGTTTCTTGTAATGCCTATTGTATGCTATAATGCATTTGCTATCATTTGGATTTCTTCACTAAGGTAACCTGACATTTAATTTTTATCCCAAATATTTGAATAATTTAAAGAATATAATGGATTAACACTTTGGAAATTAAATTTTCAGGGAAAACATTCGACGAGGTGGATTTACGTTCCTAAAAGCTATAAAGGAATACAGACAACAACTTCTGCTTAATACAATTTTCAATTCTACTTATTCTGAATTCATAATGCCAGGAATATTTGGGAGTGGCTTGATTATAATTACATTATTTTTAGGATCTCTTGTCCGCGGCTTATTGGAGTTACCACTTCAAGTGGTTATAAACTTGGTTTTGTGTGTCCTGATCATGATTAATGGTTTTAGGTATGTTCTAAAAGGTGGAGGTAGTTTGAGAAGCAATTCTCTAAAAATTAAAGAAATGCTTTATCAATGGCACTTTTGGAACCCACATAAGTGTCCATTACTAAATACTGAAGTTTCTAGGAGAAGGCGTATTTTGAAAAGCTGTGGAGAGCTGCGAATACTTGTGCAAAATGCGCATGCAACTACACAAAGTTTTGCTGTGTTTTTGAATGAGGTATTGATACAAACTGTGAATTATTTGCTTGCGTTAGGAATACACTGATTATTAGGGAATACTAATTTAATTTGGTACTACTTAAAAAAAATATTAACTGTATCTGTTTATGGTTGAAATAATCCAATTGATTGTTCTAAATCAAAGATCCTTGTTCTCAAATGTTATGTTAACCAGTGCTGACATTAATAAAAAGATATTTAATGTTTAAAAATAAGACACACACAGTCATAGTCATGATGTAAATGAATTATGGGATAATGCAGCAAATCTAGCAAGCGCATTAATATTTTGTATTCAATTTTAGTGTTTAGGGTGTACCCAATTTATCAATGAATGCAATCAATTTTGTCAATCAATAATTCTTATTCTATCAATACCTGCGCAACAATAAGAACTGAATGTCTTGTCTTTGTTGGCAACAATCGAGTCCATCTCACTTCTTATGCTATCGGCTACTTCATCAGCAATAAATTTTGAGATCATGCATGACATAATATACTCATTCTATTAAAATATACATTGAGAAACATTAATGTAAATTCAAAGTCTTTTCATTTTCTGAATAGCAATTGTAGAGCCTTATACGGTCACGGATTATTTATTGTCTCTCCTTCAAAGTTTTTTAACTCACATGGATAGCATGTAGCATCGTCCTGCTTTACATGACGAACAAAACTTGAAGTGTATGAGGAGTTCTAGTCACAAGCATGATATCCATGTGAAACAAACAATGATTGATTTCTAATGAATTTAATTTGGATTTCGTGCACATACGACAAGAACACAAAATATTTTATTCCTGAACAGACCGTTCATGCACAACATAGTAAAAAAAACTGTGTTCTCTTTTAGAGCTATTTTGAATTAAACGTATTGCACTTATACAGAAAGAAATAATGCATATAATAAGTAATAAAAGCTCATCAACAGCAATTAAACTACAATCTCTTATCATTGTCACGATATCTTTTTGTACACTTGGTAAAGTAGTAAAAGCTGAGGAAAATATTACTACCAGTGAGACTCCTGGTCCTGGAGATAATCAGGAGGATGAGAATGTGTGTCTCCTCTTCTCGCGTAAAAACTTTACACAGGGTGGCAGTGACAATTCTCCGCTTCTGAGTCTTCGTCCAACTGTAAAGATATTTGAAACAAATCTCTTGTTTCATGAAGATCCATCACAATCCTCAAGCAAAAGTGAAATTCCAAAGGGGATTGTGATACAGTCAGTGAATGTGACCAAGGCAAACTGTTCGGTGATTCTCTGCGATGGAAAACATTTGGAAGGGAGTTGTATCCAGCTCACGAAAAGTAGCGCTGATATCTCTGGAGAGGATGGAGTAGCCGCAGTGGTCTACAAAAATGTCAGGTCTGTGGATTGCCACTGCTCATTTCTTGATCCAGACGATATTGTGGCCCTGCCTCCACGAAATCCTGTGCCGTCAGAAAAACTCCAAAATTCTGAAGAAATAGAGGGATATCCTCTTCATCCAGTTTTCATAAGATCAAAGTTAACTAGTTGTGCCACTTTATTTCGCGATTGGCACTATAAAGGTAAATCATTATCTCTGGAATTCGCTGGATCTGCTGCAAAAATTGAGTCGGATTTGGGTTCCAGAATAAGATCCGCTTTTGTCAAGGACGGATGCACAGTTACGCTGTGGAATGGAAAAAAATCATTCTCATTGTTCAACGAAACATCTTTCCGGCAAACTGTTAGTAAAAATGAATATCGCATTGATATAGTTAATTTTTTATGGTGTTTGCATAAATGTCTCTCACTCTCATACATAGAATGAAAGTGAACAATATGACTGGGTTTGCTGCTACTGTGACGAATGCTCACAATCTGTATGTGAAAATGCTCAAAGGTCATCTCAATTTTTACTGTCATCCTCGTCAACCTCATCGATCGAAGATTTTTCACTGTTTGTTAACCAGAGCAAAAAGATAATTGGAATCGGAAGAAATTACAGGTACATTTTCAAGTACTTTGGTAGACTTTGAAAATCTTGCCATTTTGTTTTGGAATTTTATGAGTCAAAGCTCAAGCATTAAAAAATACAATTTGAAACATTTAGATGGACTAAAGTGGAGTTGGCCAAGACTTTGTCTGTACCAAAGGAGCCTATTGTTTTTCTCAAGCCGTCAACTTCATTTATCAAAGAGGGAGAGCTGATTAAAGTAAAAACTTTTTAATCTACTATTCCATCATACACAAAAGTGTAACTAATGTATTTAAATACCAAATAATGGTTGTTTCTGTGCATTGCAATTCCACAGCTTCCAAAGTCCCTAGGAACAGTGTTTTATGAACTGGAACTTGGAGTAGTCATCGGGAAGAAAGGAAAATATATTCCTGAAAACCAAGCTCTGGATCACGTGGCTGGCTACTTTCTCGCTCTGGACATGACAGCTAAGGAATTTATTGTATATGTCTAGTTAATACTTTAAAAAAAATAGTTTCTGCTAGTATTTTACCTTACTGAATACAAATACTTCGTTTTAGAAACGATCTGGCAACCAAAGCCTACCCTGGGAAGTGGGCAAAGGATTTGATACTGCATGTCCAGTGGGAGATTTCATCCCCAAATCCCAGCTTCCTGATCCAAACAGTGTGCAATTGGAGTGTAAATTAAATGGGGAAGTGACTCAAAAGGACAATACTGGAAACATGATTTTCAATGTAGAGCAGCTCATAGCCTACATCAGTCGGTACATGACACTGGAACCGTACGATGTGATCCTAACTGGAACACCGGATGGATTTGGTCCTATGAAGGAGGGAGATGTCATCGATGGGAGGATGGGGAATTTAACTAGTATTCATTTTGTTGCTACTACGGTTCCAAAATGATTATCGAATGATTTAAATTAAATATAATGATTGTCACGTTGAACAATACTATCCGAATCAGAGTTAAAAGCATGTCGTACACCATCATAATAGTTTAAACCATGCATTGACTCGTCGATTTTGAGAAGTTTTAGATTTCACATAATGGATGCTTAATGCTCTAAAAGCATTTCTTCAACAAAGTAATGCATCTTATACCGTTCATATAGAATGATTATATTGTTTTTGAGGTTTCTTTCTTTCATGAGGAATGAGAAATTTTCTATCAGAATTTCAAAGCTATTTATTCTAAAAACCTAAAATGGTTCTACCCCGAATCATTGTGAATGCATAATGCATCTAACGCCAAATCATTAAATGTAAATTACACGTACTGTATCACATATCGTTTCAAAGATCATGAAATTCCAGTCTGCTTGAAATTTGTCCACGTCTAATGCAGGTAGCTATAGTTTCTTTTATACTGAAATGTCGAATTGAAATTGTTTAGTTTTTGAATTATAAAATTGCAGTTAATTACAGTAACAATTTTTACCTCTAAACGAAAGTCTCTCTACTGAATTAAATTAGTATGTCTTAAAAACAATAACGATTGCATTATATTATTTCTAAAGTATTATTGAAATTTTGTGTCTCCTGCTGATTCCAGTCCAGTATTTCCAGTTGCATGATATCTGTAGCCTTTGCTGCGGTCTCCGAAACAAAAATCTGACAGAGGGATTTTCATCCAAAACAAAACAAGAATTGATAATTAATTAATTCAATGGACCACTTGACTCTTCGTGTGCTGTGATGAGTGATGAGAATCTCTAATAATATGACAATATGTCATTGACAACCAAACTTAATACTACTAGGGATCATCTATAAAGTACGTAACGCGAAAAAAATTGTTGACCCTCCTCCCTCTACATAATAATGAGGACCCAATGATTACCACAATTTTTTCAGTCTTACTCTGCGTTGCGGTGCCGTAAGGACAATAGTAATAGTGCCTTTATGATTTAGTCACTAGGCATGTAATCAAGTAGTAGCTGGTATTGGTATCTAACGGTATCTGTTTCGTAGTAAAGGCTAAAAAACTGTTGCGTCAGGTTAGAAAAGAATGCTTTGTTCTGTTTGCTGTAGTGTTGATATATGACGCTGTTTCATTTTGACTTGATCATGATGATGAGTCAGTCTAGTTTTGTACGTTGCTTATTGTGGTTACACTACGCTGACAGTGTACGCTTGCAGCGTTTCATTCTCCTTATATGCATGGTTTTATTTGAAATGTAGCAAAAACCCAAAAGCGTAGTCGGCATACCCAGTAAAATTCTAAAACATACATAGCATGACTCATTCATCTGCTCTGCTCATTGTGTATTGTGGCTCAGTTCATTACAGGAAAGTTGGAGATGAACTTTCAAGTTTAAATGCTTGATGTGGACCACATCCACTTTATACCGTCATAAATCTAAAATTTCATACACAATTTCAATTAAATAACTACACTTTCCCCATCGAGATTTGCAAACTTTTTCCTAAGTACAAACAAGGATCCAACATAATTTCAATTACAGTAATTAATTACTCAATTACAATTACAAATTACGTAATTGTATTTGT
>JAQIXX010005894.1:0-13123 GCA_034700605.1 Willowsia nigromaculata
AAAATCATGAAAAACTAAATCTGTTGTAGCAATAAAACGAAGCTAAGAAACATGACGCTTTACTGAACATACTCATAAGATTTTTCCTTCGATGAAAAACAATCAATATCAACCACATCTCATTCTTACCATAACTTCATGAATCCTGTTGGCTACCAAACATGTATACAGTAGTTGTTTCGTGCACTGTGGATTTTCGTATTTTCAATGTCATATTCATTATAAAATTTAATATAATCATATTTCCACGTAAATCAAAGTACATCTGATACATCTAAAAATATATATGCATTTGGTTTTGTACCTGCTGGAAAATATGTCAAAAAGGATGAAATTATGAATGATAGCAGATGAAGAGAACACATTTATGTACTATAAATTACACGTTTAAAAAAACAAAGCCGCGAATTCCTGAAAACTGACTCAGGTAAACTGCAACCGATTCAGATAGTGCCAGAATGAGAAATCTTCTATTTTAGTGAATTATAACTTGGCAACTTTACTGGGGATTAGCAAAGTCTCAAGCCTCCCCACCAACTTTAGTCCAAATTGGATGGAGCGTTCAGACATCGGACAGACAGACAGGACAGACGTCCATTTTTGCAACAACCAGCCACTAATTTTCTTAACTATTTACTAGATCTAAATCTACCACTTAATAGGTCGAAAATACCAGTGGTATAACGCGTTTGATGGTTGGATCTGATTTCAGAGCATCTGGCGAGTGGTCTGGATACAATGTAAACTCCTTCCTTGGAAAAAGATTCATCCATAAATGTATGAGCGTCATTTGTTCCATAGGAAATGTTGAGCATTTAATTAAAACGAGTTAATTGTGGTGAAAAGAAATGGAAGAGCTTAAAATACTTTGAAGTACAAGGGAATGAAGTTGAAATAAAAATTTCAGAACAAGAGTTTATGCCCTACTTTGTATTTTCTCATATTATTTTTATCATACATATGCCCATAATAGGCAGGCAGGTCTTATGCAAGCATTCATCTTTTTCAAATTAAAGCTGAATAAATTGTCTTTTCACTACTCAACTCATTCCGAATTTCTGGAAGACACTGCTAGATAAAGCCAAAGAGGTTACTTCTATATACTTTGTTCACTCAGTTTTTCTAGAAATTGAGATTGAGAATGCTTTTCGGTAAAGATAAAAAAGAACACTCCAACGCACAATTCCAGAACTCATTAATGCGGTCTTCTTCTCTTTCGCATTTACAAGACAAGATTTTTTTACCATTTTGAATAGCTTCTCAAAACTGAGAGGTGAGCTGAAAAAAATGGATTTGAATCAGAGATAATAGCATGAGTTTTTGAATTTTATATAGCTTCAGTTAGGTTTCTCTGGTATGAAGTACCTCATTCCAACTAATAATGTAATGTATTAAAATAGAGTGATTGCCCTGTAGTTCTGAGAAGACCGTGGATTTAAATGACTGGATCATACTTCATAGCAATTTCATTACGCAACTTAAATTTGATTTTAAAACATTTTTATCGTTCTGAATTGCTATCTTAAATTTAGGAGTCTCATGATGTCCCGTCATCAATATTTGGATGTGTAGAGTCGTATGTTTGGTTTTGGTACCACAATATCAAGTATACATCAAAGATTTTCCCAAACTATATACATATTTTCCAGCAAAACTATATATACTCTCTAACAACCCAATCATTAAATTGAACTCACATGCTCGGATCTTCTTGCACTTTATACCTTTCAAGATCTTTACATCTAAAGCCAAGTTAATCTAATGCAGTAACCAAGTTTTGAATTTTAAATTATAATCACATCCAACTAATGTTGGTCGGCTGTTTCCGCTTTTAGTTAGTGAAGTTTGAAGGTTATTCAACTGACTCTACAGGGGTTATATGCTACCCAGATGCTATAGTTTTTGTATTATAATTATATACCAAGTATTCAGTATTTTGCAAACTCTAAGCTTGCTTTTAAAGGAACTATAAAAATTCTTCATGAAAGCTTTCCTTGAACTCATCAACATCCCAAATCTTAAGTGTCAAAAAAGTGAAAGCCCATTAATTTGTCGTTCAAGATTGCTGTGTTTCTGCATCAAAATTCCAAATCCAAATGTAGGTTTTACTTAATTCATCACAAGAACTCATTAAATATTTTGAAAAGAAGTTGTGACCAAAGTTGATACGTTTGAATACTTGTATATAAAATAATTTCCAAGGATGAACGTAAAGTGAAGTTCTTTTTGTATTAATCTAACATGCAAAACATGGGAAAGTCTTGTACATGTGTATTAATTAAATCAGCTAAAGTGTTAAGTGACTTTGCTTTTATTATAAAGCTCCAGCAACATTTGGCAATCTTATTAATCCAACTTTTGGTTAAAATGAGAGTAGCACCAGTACCTTGACGTTTTGACGTCTTTGTGAACCTAAAAAATCCACATGTTAACATAATATAGTGTTTCGTGGCGTAAAAGAAATCTAACCTGGGTATTTATTATTCTTCAACTGATGATGTAGAGAAGAGAAAAATGATCAAATCAAAATCGCCTTCTTTCATCAAGCCCTTTCCCACACATTCCCACGTCTCTTGGTTCACCAAGACCCCAACAGTTCAACATCCATTCACACAGCCCACTTTCATCATGATCAAGTCATGAAAAATCTTTTAGTGTGCTTTCACTGCTTTCACAACGCTGACAGTATGGTTTGGAAGGTGTGAGCGGAACATTATTGCATATCTAGGTAGTATGTCGTGGGAGCAGCAGCAGCTAGCATACAAAAATGAGAATAAATGTGTGATTTAGAGGCGTATGTGTGTGTAAAAGAAACAAAGGAGTCTGTTTCGTTCACAGCATACCAATGAAATAACAATGACGTGACAACTACTTTTCAACAAAATTGCATTCATTGAATTTGTAATTAAACGAAAGCAAAATGAAGGGTGTATGCCTATGCATAAATGAAACGCTTCAATTATTCAGCGTTCACCAGGGAAAACAATGTGTAACTCACAATCACAATGGAAATGATATGATCAATTAAATAACGGTATAAATAACGTGAATTCCTTTGTACTGCTCATGTACATTCAGGCTTTGTGTGGATGATGCGTAGTATGTCATAAAACAACTGACAAAACGTTAACAATAACCTCATAGTTTGTCAAGCTGTTTTCTGTAGGCGACCGCTTTCTCTTTTCTTGTTTCCCTCATTCATTTGTATGGAGCTCACGCTGATCAAATTCCTCAGTGATAACAATGAGCTCCAAGAGAAGTAACAATATTAAAGCTTCGGCCACATTGTGTTCCCAATGAACAAGGTAGCGACTAGCACAAAAAGCAAATCAAGGTGAATATAGCATAAAGCACCATTGTTGTCTTTTAAATGATACCTACATAATCTTGGAGAGTGACAATGAAGACAAATAAAATTAATGAATGTATGAATGCGTGTTTTCCGTCCATCTAAAATATTTCCACATCCTTTTTCAGTCTGTTAAACTTTGTATAGATGCTCACAGTTATGAAGACGATTCCAATTTTTCTGGATGCATTCTCCTAAATCAACGCAATCCGTAAACATAAAACAGGAATCTGTAATCTTGTCGGGCAAATATGTGTCAACAGTCATTGGATTTGAATTTATGAGCTATTCGTATCAGATTTATATAATAACATTCGAAGATGAGAATGATACAATGTTAACAAAATCTCTGCATTTCGTTTACATATTGCAACAGTATATTTTAGTTTAGTAGTATTGCATTGCATCGAGATGTCAATCTATATTAATTTCATATTAAATTGTTTCTTCATTCTAGAGAAACGACGTGTGTACATAGTTCTAGATGGTGTTGTATGTATGTATGCCACTACAGTTTTTACGTGAAAAGAACCATTTAAATGCAAAACACTTTAAAGTACAGCAAGATATGACAGTATAAAAGTATATGGAACAAACATCATTATTACAGTATTTATAGTGACGAACGCTGTACTAACAAAGCCCCACATTCTTCAATCTCTATAACGTCTTCGACAGTGATAGTCCCAATGGGGCATGCGTTTTTTGACTATGCAAATGCAATTATAGACTTGATTACACATGGTTATGCTCTCCCAAAATTCTCACAACTTTTGTATGACACATTTTTAGTGCTTGCAGAAGGAAAGTTACTGACAACGATTGTCTCAAATTTTTTTACTAGTTTGGGCAGGTTTGCATATTTCATTGTGATTTCTTTTATGTACTATAATAGAATCATCCTTATTCTGTATTCTCATTGAGATAGATTGGTATCTTGCTTTGTTAAGTGTCGTGTAAAGTGACAACATTAAACTGATCATCTTTTATACTAATCTTGTCGCATGCTTCAAATTCAACAATTTCCAACTATGCATGTCAATATTTTAATAGCATTCCCGCAATTTGGAAACTCTATCGTGCATACTTCGTTTTGTTAACATTTTTCGTCTCAAATCATGAAATCAACAACTTGTCATTATAAACATATTTTTGCACTTGTGCGTAGAATAAATCGCACAATGCGTTCTTCTGAGTTTCGTTTCCCGGCTCAGAATTTTGGCTAGCAGAATTTCAGTAGAATCATTCCTAAAATTTGTTGAAACAAACATTATACATTGTAAAAAATCCTCTTTAATGTAATTGCAATTAAATTTAAAGGTCGCATTATGTGGTTATTTAGGTAGTGCTTGTGGACAAAACTCCATCCATCTTGATAAAGATTAACTTTGGGAGGAGGTGGAACTCTGATATTAATGACGATTCGTGATACAAGCTAAATAGAACGGCTGATTCGCGTCTCGAGACGAATAAGTATTTTTCTGCACATTCAGTTTTGGCGAGAAGTGCATAGGAAAAGGAAGTGGAGGAAAGGAATTGATGTTCATAAAAACCAAAGAAAATCCTTATTTCAGCCACCCAATCAAAACTTGAGAATTAGCGACTTGACGAGGCAAAAAATCTTGTTTCATGGACATATTCGCAAACGCAGATGGAAAGTCGTACAAACACATTGAAGCTTAGTGAATTAGTCAACTACAAAAATCTGCTCCTTTCATTCATGATCATCCTTGAGATTTCTCATTTCCGAGGTCTGTTCCCATTTGTTCAGCTTTCCACTCCTTCCCTTTATTTCTTTTTCCCGTAGGAAAGTAGAGAAAAGGTTGATACAGTAGTTAAACCCCAGTAAAAAAAAACAAGAAAAGACCTATAGGGTTCAATCATCCAATTTTGATTGTGCTTTCATGACTTGCCAATATGTTTGTTCAATGAGGAGAAAAGATAGGAAGCTACTCATGGTTCTTTGAAACAGTGGCGCATATCATACATGTTACATGTTTACATTTTATGTCGCCTCAAGTGTATCTACTACATCCACTGCAGAAAAGCAATAGTGCATCGCAATTGCTCCAGACATCCTTTCTTGTAGTCACAAAAGAACGCTGCCACATCCCTCCCCTTGTGATTTCGCGTTCTTGACTGCAGGCGTTTATTTTACCAGAGATGGTAAGTACAGATTTCCCGTCGAATTTAGAAAAGCTGGAGAAAAGTCAACATGAAATATAGTTTAGAATTAAACTCTACTTGACTACCATATTCCCTGTCAAAATAACGACAATTTAAGAGCCCCGTTCGTTTGATGTAAAAGGGCAGGAAGTTTGCACCCGAATAATGGGAAACGATATACATACAATACAATATCTAGGTACTCGGTCACAACACGTTTAGGTTAGCCATCTTTCTTTTGCCACTTGAAGTGGGCGCAAGAGCGAGAAGAGGACTTCTGAACTCATTCCCTTTTACCATGAATTGATAGATGGATAGATCTGAAGAAACAAGCTTGGATTTCACAATGCAATCTCTGAATGTTACAATCGAGCATCATCGACAACATTGCTGGCAGTGCTCTCATGGGGAAAAAAAGTCTCCAAGTGCTGTTTTGGTTTTTTTAGCTTCTTAAAGCCTCTTACCTTGCCGATTGTTGGCTTTTCGTATTATGCCTTCGTAATAAATACAAGTATGAATGTGCGAGAATACACTAGTATCATTATGAACATCGAAAGCATGAAGCATTTATTTAACCTTATCGAGCTTTTTTTATACAATACACGTACACAGTGTGACAACGTGAACACTTTGCTGTTGCCTAAAAATAAAAACATTAATATATACCTATAAAAGTGTAAATAGCAGAGTACCACTTGACTATTCCATCTAGAATCTACACTGATTTTGTTTTCTTTTACTGCGCTTACTAAAGTGGCACCAATCGACGAGTAGGATGTGATGTGCGAGACCTCAATAGAAGCGATAAAATATATTAGTTGGTGTTTGTTGCTGGTGGTTAAAGTGGGGCACAAAAACAACAGGATGAGAAATTGACATCATTAATCTCCCTGAACCTGGCGATATTCCTGGCTACTTGTCTCTGTCGTATTTTTGGACAGATAAATAGGCATATAGTTTCCCCTTATATAAGCTTCATTATCTCAACAAGGAAGCAGACTCTTCACTTCTCCAAATTACATGGAGACTTTAAGAGAAAGTGTGAAAGTGATCCTGTATGTATGGCCTCTGGATACCCTTCTCTTGCGAATGAAATTCAAGCAATCTCACGAATAAAATGCGATGTTCATGCAGGTGCTTGTATGAAAGCTTGCAGAATAAATTTGGTTGTTTCCGCATTAGTATAAATGCAAGAGGAATCTTTGAGCTTTTGAAATCTCTTTGTAAATAATACCTTTGATGTGGTCTTGACTTACCCCAAATTCCATTTTTATCAAAAAATTGTAGGAGGTGAGAGCAAACCTTCTCTTTCAGTTTTACTCTCATTAAGGTAAAAATTTAATGTAAGTTGCATTTTGGATTCCACGAGAAAATTATAGAATATGTATAATTCATTTTTGTGAGAAACTTGAGTGGGAATTTTTAAACACGTGCTAGTTTTGCTCATGTACAAATATTAGGTATAAATGTGAAACACAAACGATTATGAATTTTCACATGAACAGTTTATTTGGTTTCAAGTTAACATTCATGAGGGTTGAAAAATTCTTGCTTACCTTTTTCTATCCGTGGGTGCCTACCTATACCGATACTTTATTTTTTTCTCCTTCAAGATGGTGACGGCGACCGTAGCTGAAAATATAGCGCGTTTTGAAAGTTCGTGCTCACCTTTAATTGCTTCCTATTCGTCAAAGGTACAACGTTGGCTTTATGCACCTTTGTTAGAATTTAGAACAGAGTTTGACTTACACACGAAAGAAAAATGCTCTCAACGCTTACTTACGCTCGTTTCAAGGAAACATCAAGAAAGTGTCTCGGAATGACCTCTTTTATCATATTTTACCCAAACCTCTACGCTTGTATTGTGCTTCTTTTCATGCGTTTTACATGCATTAAAAAGATGGATAAATAAAGACGAGATATCCAAGTGATTGATATGACAAAATGGGTTTACGCCTAGCTCTTTGTTTACGGTTCGGAGAAATAATGGGTTAACACAAATGATGACGTGTAGCTGAATTTTCATGATACACATTTATGTATGCAATAAACAAGTAAAATATTGTACTCAGGAGGAAAAGTGAACATGTGGGGAGTTTCTCTATAAAAAGGTAGGTATGTCAATCAAAACAGGCAAGCACAGTACGAAATGAGAGTAATGAGAGTTTTGTTTGGATTCATAACACTAGTTTTCCCTTAGGGTGTAAAATTATTAGTATCATTTTGAGCCATCTCTACTAACTGGAATGAAGTCCTCTGTTTGGTTAAAAAACTAAATCTTAGTTTTTTCCAAGTTAAAACCTCCTGAAATCTGCACCATAGTGCCAGTGTGATTATTGAGCGTAAAAATTCTGAAGTTGATAAAGCAAACAGCACTGATGAATAGTTTTAATGTAACGACGTAATAAAATGCATAAACAAAACAGCTTATGTGAGTGGAATCTTAGCCAGAAGTGCTTTTATTTCCTGAATAAATCTTCGATCAAATAAAGACAACATATACTTAACTAGACAAAAATGCAGTACCCATATACTTTACTTCTTGGCTGTAATCCAGTATTCCTGATGGCCATGTATGCGTGAAATGTATTAAAAACCTTTTACTATAGACAAGGCGTATTCCAAAGTCAAGTCATACATAAAAGTTCTGTCCTTCCTTACACAAAACTGAATGAATTCTCCATAAGTTTAAACGCGTAAAAAAAGAAACTTGGATTTCTTTGCTGTAATTTGGTGGAATTGTTACTACATCTATCTTGAGCTCCAAGACCAGGTTTAATTTGAAGTACCCGAAACTTCGAATGGTTTTGATCATGCTTACTACAAAGCCAAAACAAGCTTTCTCATGATTAGATGGCTTTAGTTAGCAAAACAAGTTTGAGCACAATCAATTAGTGGGGAGATACAAAAAGGAAAAAATTACAGTGATGAATAAATGATTTAAAAATTAAATCTTCTCTTGTTCACATTGTTGAGGGAAAACACCTAAAAATCAACGTTTTCCAGCGTATGTTTAATAACGCTTTGGGCCTTGGGCTTGGAGTAATGAAATGGGTTATGGTTATTTAATAATAGTTTCTAGATTTACTTTTGCTGTAGTAAGTGGTCGAGCAGTAGTCGAGTCCATATACCATTTTTAAAGGGAGAGAATGAAACGTGAGAGACGTGACATTGCATTATGTCATTCTGAAATTGCTCATACTATCAAAAAATACCGCCAACTTCAAACGAATCTGGATTTCTGCTAACAGCATGGATTTGTCGGTGCAGATTCTGCTGCAAAAAATGCCCACCACATACACTCGGATTATTATGTGGTTAGAACGCTTGAGAGGCTTATTTTCATCCCATGCATAAAAATGCAAAGTATACAAATACATAATTGTGCAATATGCTTCATTTATGCTGTTAAATCGCAGAATGTCGTGGACAACACGTATAGCCTTTTGACCTCGAGACTATTGAGAACACAAAGAGAAATCTGCTAAAAGTAGGAAATTTCACGCATCGCACAGCGTTCACATAATATAGTTCACATTTCTATTTCCAGCTACTTTTCAACTCATTTTATTTGATAGCTCAACTTGTGGAGGTTTGAATATGACTAATGGTTAGGTATTATTGAGTATACATATTTGTGACGATGATTACTGATTACAAATGTCAACAGAAAGTATTGTTTTCTGTTTTAAATACTTTCAAATACTTTTAAATATATGCATAAACAAATTATATAGTAAAACAATGCAACAAAACATTTATCAAAATTTGTCTGAACGAAACGAAACAAGTGATTAAAGTCGTAGAAAGCTCATCATTGTAACATTTTATGCATCCCGCCTGTTAGTTTTGCTCGGAGACAAAAATTAAAATTCAACAATTCGTCTTGCTGTCCTATTCCAAAGTCATATTTTCCGAGTAAATCCCATAAATCAATTCTGACAGTTGTTGTTTTTGTTCTTTTATATGATGTAATACGTATTTGGGGTCATAAAAGCTTTTGGAATCCATAAATTGCTTTTGCGCGCACATTAACAAAACGTAGCAAATGACATGAAATATAACAAAACGAAACTCGTTTCCCATCGTAGATGTAAGCAAGTCATTTGAATCTATTTTTCAAGAGTAGCTCCAAGCCTACAGTTTTTGGCTCTCGTTTTCTTCATCTTCTCGTATTTCTTCCCGGACAAGCTACAGGGGAAGTATGATGACAAAGTCTCCATCAGGAAAAATAAAAGGAAAGCAGTGTACACAAAGAAACGCTCATTAAAACTAGAGAATGAACATCAAACTTTTATTTTTGTTACATCATTTAGGTGAACCATACAATGGAGTGGTTTGATAACAACGACCCATAAATCTGGGTGATATGCACTTACATTATAGATACTTAAGGTATATAATATTATAGGTTTAGCTTTCGTAAATACATACTATACATATAATATGGATTAGAGTTCCATGAATTTCTATACTGAATATTTGTCTGTTCGTTTAGTTTCTTGTTTGCTTTCATATAGACCTCTGCTACTAGTATACAAGATGTAACTACTATAGTATAACTTTGACAATGGTGGTACTAAACATTAAATTAATGCTTGGAACTTTCCCAGACTTGCACATGAATGTACGGGAACACATTAACAAATATTACTCTCCCTTTACTACATTCTATGCATAAGAAAAATAAGTAACAACAAACAGCAGGAAATAACATTCCGAGTATCATATTTTATGCTTTGTGTGAGGGCACAATAAAATTTGACGCATTATATAATGCCTTTGAAATATTTAAATCATATGTGTATAGACTTGCAAACTGTGATGATGATATACGGGTTGTACAGTAGATGTGAATCATTTGGTTCCTATATAATGTAGGTAAGTTGCCACTTGAATGGGAACGTGGAAAATATGGCTCAAAATGACTTGTTGTTACTTGTGTAAATTCCCATTTGACGTTGGAATGCAATCTAGGATGCGTGGGACCATTTATGAATATTCAAGGTAATACTGCAAGATGTACTTCTTTCCGTCTCTATCTCATTTTTTTATCACATTTTGACAAATTTGCATAGCATAAAACATCTCGAAAAAGTACCTTTTGTATTTACGTCTCTTGAAAGAATATTAAGTACGCATTTCTTTGACTTTCATACAGCTGTAATGGTGATGTCGCGTCGTTCTGATTGTTTGATGAACACAAATGAAATTTTTCCCTTTTCACATAAAACATGCATAATTTTCTCCCATTTTGGCAACTCATTTCAAATGTTCACCTTTTACTAGTGAAAAATGGCAACTACTAAATTTTATTCGCTAAGAAGAAGTTTATTTGATCTGCTTAAATGTTTGAACAAAATAACATGACATATTAAAATGGTTGGTGCCTGAGTAAATTACTGGGTAGAAGAATATAATAATACGGCAATACAAACTGAAACAACTTTATTTGATTGAATGTGATGAGTATATTTAGGTTTGTTAGTGATAAAATGTAGGAATAATAATAAGATTAGAGTTTTCATTTGAGACGTTGAGACGAAGTTTATATCACTTTATTTCACAAAAACTATTTTCCAAAGTGTGGAAATAAAATGGTTATAATTTCTTTGACCAAACAGCCATTGAGATGAACTAATTGCTAATTACACTAATTAATTCATAGTATTTATGTCCTAGATTAGGATTCTCCCTCAGAGTAGTACACTTTCGGGGCTCTATTAGTGCACTATTCCTCAAGAATCACATTTGGTATCTTCTAAAGTTATTATATGAAATCAAAAATGGTTTACTGGCTTCCCTGGGCTTTATTTTAATACAATATTTGATATTTAAACTTAATACATTTGTATTTTGTCTTCTAGAATTATAGTGAAAGTAGGAACGTAGCATACATCCTACGATACTTCCTAAGATCACCCTGCTTAGATCACTTAAATCTGAATGTCATATCAACGTTATTTTACTGTACGTTTGTATTTAACTGCTAGTGAAAAAATTGAACATCGAAACTGCTGAAGTGGCGTAATTATTCTATAGTAAACAGTTTTAGGTACGTTTTGATTGTAATTGTACAAACATTGCATTGTGCTAATCTATTTTGTATCGTATAATGTTCTATAAAGAATATGTATGTGTAAGGTTAAACATTTTGGTAGTCTACACTTTGTGTTGGAATTTTTGGAAGGGATAAGCCTGAAATATATCCTCCATGATCCAGGGCTTAGTACGTAGGCATTGACACGCTCTCGTCTCTCTCAGATTTCTTAGAACGGGACAGTAATTTCATCAGACGAACATAATACGTTAAGCCTACTTTGACGCTTGCAAAAATATAACAAATTATATTGTACCTTATGACAGATATGGGTAAATTCGTTTTCTTCAAATCTAGAATCAAGCCAGGATTTTGTGAGCTCACACTTGAGAACACATCTTAGAAAATATATGGGGACCTTCCCTAGACTCCATTTGCACAAAATTATCTCAGTCAAACAATAACATTTCCTTACATTTCACTTTATGTATATTTGTATATCAATCCATCCGCCAAAGTTTGTTTCCTCCATTCCAACATCACGTCGAATTTGGATGAATTGCTTCCAGCATCTGTAATTATATATAATGAGGTACATTATTAAAATTAGTTGCTGATAAGTAAATATTTTTTTCCAACGAAGTACATTTTAAAAGGGTTTACTCGACTGCTATGAAAGTAACCCCGCTACGATATTTACAAATCTAATTTATATGTGTGATTTAGCTGTATAATCTCATGTAATACGTATTTATGGATTTGAATTTTTTCAAACGGGCAATGCTGTATTTTCTAAGAAATGCTGCCGCATCATCATTTATAAACTGGCAAACGATATCATCATTTCAAATTTCAAATTTCCAAAGTACAGGTAACTCAAAACTCAAAGTTTGGGAGAGCAGGTGTAATGTCGCAACAAATGGATGGTATGGTAAGTGGCATTCTAAAGCGATATCATAAAATCCTGCAAAGTACCTTGTGAAGACCAGGAGGTAATAACGAGCAGTGTTGCAAAAATAATGAACTCAAACAGTGTAGCGAGTGAAGCAATTTAAATGTTTTCATACTTTGTATTGTACTTCTGGAAATCTGAATAAATCAGAGCAATACAGAAGGGCATGAAGTTTTGACTGCACATCATCATCCACGAAAATAGTGATCTCCTCCAAATGAGGTTAACAGCGTTTAAGGCTCCAAGGCCGACACCAGTATGTCACCTTCTCAGATAAAATTCTACTAACGAGCAATACTGTAGCATGGTGGAATAATAGGATATTGTGTGCCCTTGTTTGCCTTCCGAAATCCTTTTCAAGCTTCCAACACGTCCTGCCCTTTCCAATCTTCATCGAACAAATTGGGATAATATTATATCGTCTCGCATTCTGCTCACACTCGTTGTGCGTTTATGTCTTTTAATACACAGCTATTATTTTTCAAATCGACCAGCGTCACAACGACTCTCCCCAAATCACACCAAATTTTGTATCCACTCTATTGGGTTCAGAACCAACGATTCATGGCTGGTTTTCCCAACTTTGTTACAAGGGGCGTTTTACAGCCAAACAAAT
>JAQIXX010005895.1:0-13122 GCA_034700605.1 Willowsia nigromaculata
CAAGTTCTTGTAAACAAAAGCGTACATGAAAACGGCTCCAAAAAGAAATATCCAAACGTCTGGGTTCACGCAAGTTACTTGGTTGTAATCAAAATATGAAATGTCATCAGCATTCACACATGCCAAAAGTCGCTGTGAAATATCCTGCTTACTCATAAGTATATATCCGCGTGTCTCAGCTATGCGTAGAGGTATTCTCTGAAACAGGCTTTCAGTTGCAACCACATTTGTAAACCATGCTGCTGTTTTCCATTCATCTGAAGGAACGTCCAAAATATTGGGGGATATTGTAGCGTTAAAAACTTGTTGCAAACGGGACAAGAAAATCAATTCCATGTAGTCACATGTTTTTAAAAGTGCAATTATATTTTCCAAAGATTCCTGAGTGCCAACGAGTGTTCTAAAACAGATATCTGTGCCTCCAATTAAGGGAGAGCCAGGCACTGAGAAAGGCCCTTGTACACGGACATGTTTCCCAAACCCTTTGCTGTTCAGATATATGCTATATTTTATTACGTTTTCGATTTTGTTAGCTCTCTGAATAGACTTAAACTTGCTTCCTGGGCAGAAATAGCAATAAACTGCTATCGTAGTACTGGTTTCATCAAAAAATACGATGTTAGCGTGAAATGTGTACACTTCACCGAAATACATGAGATTTGAGAATCCGTACAGAATATATTTGGCTGATGTTGGGTTTAGCTTTACAAAAAATGCAATGCTGTCAGAAGTTCCATAGCCTGATTTCTCAATGGCTTTTATTGTGTCAGCAAATGTGTTTGTGAGAAGGAGAAATGTAATGCAGTAGGAACTTTGCTTTTTATCAGAAAACCTTAAGTAGCCATTGTTCAGTTGCAATTTTTCGGTTTCCAGTATATCAGAAATGCTGAAGTGCAATCCTTTTACATTATGAATAGTATAGGTGTTTGATTGTCTGAAATCATATTTTGGGAATGAAATTTGTGTATTGGGTGATGAGACAATATTTATGACACAAGAGTTGTCTAAGGATACTGGCAGAAGTTGACATGAGCAGTGAGGAACTTGTAAAATTTCCAGCCAAATCGGGAAAACTAGTTTGAAAATGTTGATATTCATTTTTCCAAAGCTTAAAGAATTCAGAATTTTTTAAACTCAATTTAAAAATGTGTAGGCAGATTTGTCATGATTAAATACGCTGCTCGCCCACTCTGTGGAAAAATACTGTTTAAATGTGGGAAGCGCTTTCGTTTTGGGTACTTTCACATGAAATACTTTTAATTAATAATTATACTTAAGTAAAGATAGTCGGTCTATTAAGTTGGCATAATGGAGAGCTTCTCATTTGGATAATGAGACTACCTCAAACAGCAATTTGGCAATGCTAGAGATGTTATGTTCGTGATAGTTATCGAAGTACTCACATAAGTATGTCATATACATAATGTTAGGATAAACCCACGCCAAACTGAGCCTTTCATAAGATTAACGTTGTCAGAAATCCGTTGTTTTCTTAACACGGAAAGAAAAATTCGTGTTACCCCAACTACTCCAATTCTGTGGACTTCCCTTGTTATATTTATACTATTTTCCTTGTGATGAGCCAGCTAAATGTGAGGATTGTGTATTGTAGTACAGGCCACTGAAAATTACATATTCTTGACTTGTACACCAGGCATTTCTACAGCAAAATAAACTTCTGCTTACCAAGTCCGTACGACTCGACGTGTTGAAAATTTTCCATTTTTTGGCCACTTCTCGACTTAAAATTAGTATTTATTTGAGTGTAATTTCGACTTTCAGCACTTCTACTTATTATGATTACAAGACTACTTATATTTACATTCTTACGTTAAATGACAATCGAAATCCTAATATTTTGCGTTTCCTATGAGTTATTGAGATTATGCACCTTGGATTTGCCTGATTTCTGGGAATACCTCGGACACCCTGACCATAAATCTTTCTTCTGATTCAATCTCATCCCGACTTAAATTATACAATAGTATTCGTTCTGTCAAGTATATCTCATATTTTCTCAAACTATGATTGACAATACTCACTCATTCGAGATGTGAAAGCGTTTGTAAGCTTCGTTAAATTATTTTAATTCCAATGTTCTGAAGTGCTAGTCAATAGAATGTGGCACATTTGCCCTTCGTACAACTTTGCCAGATATACCCACGCTCAAGCCTGCAAAAACGTTTCATCCAACGTGACCATCCTCCTGTTTTTCTCGTGGCTGCTTGGAATTTGTATAACCAGCAATTACAGCACGGGTACTTATCATTTCCGTTGTTATTAAACTACAACATAAGCATGTAGAGGACGTGAATGACGACAATGTTGCTCTATATAATATTGGAATGTAAAACTTATGCACACTTATATGGGAGTAATTTATTGATACGTGGGTGGTTGAAATGCCTATACCATCTATGTAGTCTAAACCCCATATCCCACATCGCCCCACTCTGCAAAGTCTGAATATATGCGAGCAATGTAAAAGGTGTGTACCCAAAATTTAAAATTCATTGAATTAATTTAAATGCACAAGCTCATTTAAACGGCTTTAAGCATGTGTATAAGATGGATTGCCCAACAAAGTCATTTAAATGACAAATGTGTCATTTTCTCAAAAGACATCTTCCGCAGCGACAGAAATTAATATAGGTAAGTTTTATAGTATATATAAGTAGTGGAATCTAGAATTCTATAATTTCATATTATAATTGTTGAATAGATGTTATAATTTATATGGTCTAGAATGTAATTTTAATTTTCATCTGTCGCAATTTGCCATGATGAAGGAGATAGTAGTCTTAGAAATTCTTGGGACAATAAAGATATTTACCACTTACAATGCAGTGCAACATCATCTTGGGTAAGTTTTATTTTCAGGTTGCGAAAGTCCCTATATCTCATCATAAGCAACAAACGGAGCATTGCAAATTCAGAGTAACTGGAAAGCTTGCAACTTTCTTTGGGTCTTAGTTTGCTAAAACTTTAAAAATCATTCGAGTACATAATACACAATAGAGGAATCAAACGCTATTTACTTCCTAAACATAACATAAAATTTCTTCATCTATTTCCATCGTAATTGCTGTTTACGAGGCATTAATTTTAGATGAGTGGTGGTTATTGGTTTGATAAGCATGCTCAATACTGCACTAATTGTGATTGTTGCCCTGTAAAAGAAAATGTGATACCAAGATAGGCCAGTAGACAAGGGTTTTATGAGTTAAATAACATACAAGAAAATGTTCAGATTGTTTTAAGTTGGCTTGAATTGCTGGAAAGTAAAAAATTTATTTAAAAAATGTAGAACAAGGTTATCTTTGGTAATCTAATTCGTATGTGTAGAAAGAAGTGTGTACTATCTAAAATGATATGATAGAGGCTTATAACTCTTTAAAAGTATTTTTTCACCTGTGCTATGGCAGTAATAATGCTTTTAGGAAAAATATGACAAGATGTTTTTGCCCTTTGATCAATACCAAAATCTGAATAAACAGTGAAATGTTTTCTAATTACATATTGACAATTTTACTTTATTCATTGTTTGACGATTTCTCACTTGATTGAGTTTGCAACTGAAAAGTGATTTCAAATAGGATAATTGTCTATCTACGACAAAAGCTTGCTACTAAAAGTTGTTGCACAAACCGATACAGAAAATATATTGAAGTAGAGGCGAACGACACCCGTAGTAACAGTTAGAATGTTATAAAGAAAGGAAGCAGGATCGGACAAGTCAATTATTATTTTACTTTCGTGTATACAACGCAGATATATCTCAAAGGGAACTCTACTACTACTATACGTTAAGGGAAGTAAATGCTTGTCAATAGGATTAAACTACAGCAGAAATTACAGTATTTACTCTTTGAAATGAAACAGATTTTGCATTAAAACAGCTTGCAATTAATTGAAATTTTTTCTTCAACGGGTACATGTCCAACTTATTATTGTAATGGTTAGTTTGCTTATGGCTTAAAATTTTGAATGTTTTATAACCTTAATATAACTTCGTGGCAAACATAATATTAGCATAATTCATGGTAGATAAATAGATAGATAGCAAACAATTAGTAAATAAAAATAACAAATGAAAACTAGCAGAAGACGGCATTTCTACCAACGCAATCCAAAAATGTATTCATAAGGCAAAAATACGAAATATAATATCTTTTTACATTTATGTTACATTTGTTTAGCTTATATGTTAAACAAACTATGTATATGTAAATTATACGAGAAATATACTTGTACGATACAACGCAATTGAAAATCAAGTGCTTTTATATTTTTTTCACAGTCACGTTTGTGCTGAAATATACAAACTAACATTTTTTAAATTAAATCCCATAGATAGAACGAAATAAAAATTATTTCCCTTATTTGGTTTGATCTAGCTTTTTTTACTCAAATTTGATACTAAATTTATGCCTCAAAACCCATGCGTTTTAATAATCAATGGCATTGAACATGTCTCCACATTGAATTTGTTTTTCTTTCAATATTGAGTAAAACTTAAACTTAAACTTCCAAGTTACGTCACAGAATTGTAAGTCAGTCAAAAAAATATTTTCGCAGGTAGCTTTGTATCCTTTTAAAATGTAACCATTTAGTAGAGTTGATTGTGTGCGTGTTGAAAATTTCCATGGCCACACAAAAGATTTTTTAGGAATTCTGAGAACACAAACTGAAGATATACTATTTGTTAATCAATGCGTAAGTATTGAGCCATATAGCAATTCATTCAATAGTATGGATTTGTAAAACTATTAATCGCTTACAGATTTATAATAATGATTATTATTATTGTTCACAGAGCTACAAATTAAGAAAGTACAATCCAGCACTATAAGCTCATGAGATAAGGCACGCAACATTTGCTAGCTTTCCGAGATTGTCAATGTGATTATTAGTTCTGAGTCATCTCTGAAACGTCGGTCATAAGTTTTGCAAAACCGAGTCAATTTCATTAGAATTTACTTCAGTCTGAGATCACTCTGTTGCTACTTGTTTTCTCCGGGCTAACTTGGGCATTGGTTTGAAAGAACTACAAACTTCAATCCTCGATAAGCAACATTTCTAATTTATATAAGTGTGAAGCAGTGAGCTACGCTACTGAATAAGAAAAAATAGACGAGGGTTATCATGAAAGGGATAAGGGTTACCCGACTGACCGCAAGTTGCGGTCAGAGACATCAGATACCTAAGTAGAATAAGAGAATACTACTCCGGCAGAAACACACAACTCAGTCATATCGTAATCCTAGACGGAGTGAGAAAGATCGGGTAAAATGGGATAACTTCCACTTACCATGAACAACTTTGGATAATTGCTATGTGATGTAAACAACTACCACAAACCATGCTAAACAAGCCATGAGACAATATGAAAAAGTTATTCAGATCTCGATTCTTTAAAGCTTAAAAATGATGTATTTGAATAAATTTTTAGTTTATTTTCCTTCGTTTACTTTTGCAAACAAATTCAAAATATAGGACAGATATTTTGTCAATTTGATTCCTAAGAGCAAAGGCTTTCGACATAATATCCTGCGTGTTTTACCAAAGCAAACGAGAGTTTGTTTTCCGCTTAAAGTCTATCTAAGCTAGATAAGGGAGCAAACTGATTCAGTTAGTTTGCTTAATCTAATTCTTGTAATGTTATGTCATTCATTAGAATATTTCTTGCACTTTTGTGAAGAGTAAATATAATAGTTTTCTTTCGTATTCTTAATTTTCTGGCTTTATAAGCTTCACCCAAAATTTTAAGGGCATCGTAAAACTTAACAGTTATAAATACAAAGGAATTATCTCCAGGGCAAGATAAAACTTCTATTACTAGGCAAATGAAGCCTGATGCAAAAGAGATCAGACAAATAATAAATACACCGAGAATATCGTGAACCGAAATCATATCTCCAGGCTCGATTCTATTTGGATTCGGATCTTCTATCGAGATGTTAAAATGATACCGAGCTGCTAATTGTCTCCATTTCTCCCATTTCCCCATCAATCCGCTTTCACCGATTCGAGCGTAAGTCTTCAACATCCAGTGTTGGCTTGAGGTATACATTTCTACGAAATGAGCTTTTGTTGCAAAATTTTCTGGCAAAATAAAACATTCTGCCTGTTTCATCTTTAACTCGTTGATGATTAAATTCTTAAAATAAAGCAAGCGTGTTTGCTGGTGTGATGAGTAAATTGGCCGCGAATACTTTCCGGAGAGGTACCTAGCTGTTTCTAAGTCCTTAATGGATTGAAAATCCTGAAAACTTTCATTTAGCTTACTTAATACTCAACGAGTTCTGAAATCCATGTAGAAAAATTGCCATGGTAATTGATGAGGTACGTTTTTCCACAAAATTTTATACTCCGCGGAAAGTATTTCCTTAAGTGATCTGAATGGTTGAAATTGTACAGGAACAGTGAGCACACTTTGGATACTATTCCCGTAGAAACAACACATAAATATTCCAAAGAACTGAAATGGTACACGCGATTTGTTTTGGTTCATGTATGATTGAACTGAATTCATTAGAAAAATGCCAGTGTTGGCTATAATTTGTGAGAGGAGGGAATACTTCTTGGGCAGCTCTAAATGATAGAACTGTAACGCGAATGCTAAAACTGCACAAATTGTGAACACCCAAACGTCCTTTGGAAATGCGGATGACCAAATTGAGAAATTTATAGTTTTGATCTCGCTTTGGTACTTATGGGATTTACAATACAACAAAACAAAAGATCTGTAAAACGAGAAGTGTAATCCTTTTATTTGCCGAAACCTTTTGGTAATGTCGTTAAAATAAGTGTCGGAGGGTATTGTGTTGATTATATACTGAACGCTGTTTGAAAGCACCTTTTTCCTCCATCTGAAGCCATATTGTCTAAACGAAACGTTGTGGTGTAAAGACAATAGAGCTGACAACATAATATTGCTGTCGCACACCCAAAAATTAGTGGATTTGAAAAGTAGCTTTGAGCATGCTAAATGGTCACTTCTGTATAAACGAAAATAATGAAGGTTGTCTTCCAATATGAGGTGAACGTTTTGCCCATTAGCATTTTGAAAAATTTCCTTGTGCAGAGCCACAATATTTCCAAGCTTTTTCATAACTTTCGAGTCAAACTTTCCAACAGTTTTAGATTTTTGGGAACAGTAATAATTGCAAACAATTTTGAAATGCGCTTTTAGTGAAGTGCTGTTGGTTGAAGTACGAGCGAATAGATACAACTTGATTGCTGGTGAATTTATAGTGTTAATGGGGTGTGGAGGAGGAATTTTAGACTTGGGAGCGTAAGTTACTGTTGGGTTGATTGTAATTATAAGTAGAGTTGCTGGGTGCATAGCTAACTTCAAAAATGGATTTATTTGTAAACCTTTTCGACTTGTAATCACAATTTGTAATGGCTGCGTAAATTTGTGTTGGAATTCATCTTCAACTGTCGATGTAGAAATCGCACTAAACCTCCTGTATCGAATCGATACCACATGCATTTGCAAGTCAGCTATGAAATATGGTGGATTATAGAAATATACTTCATAGGTTTTACCATAAGTTGATAGATTCTCCATAAAAGTTTCTACTGCAACTGCTAAGATTTTCTGATTTTCGGAAACTGATCTACATTTGCATCTCACATGAAAATAAAAAAAATAGTGCAAATACAAACCACTGATCCATTTTGATGCATGGAACAACTGAACATTACACAAATATTATTTTTGAATGCTGAATACTTAAATATGTCACATAAACAGGGATGCTGCTTAAAAATGGGGATCAACAGTATTTTAGTATTTCTTCCACCTATTTCAGATTCATTACTTTTCACTATATATTTCTCAGTTTTAATTAGTTATTGATGTTGATCTCCAAAACTCGGTTCTTACTTTAATACTGCAGAGCTACATACGTTTACAATTCGAAAAGTGCCTATAGCTTTCCATAACAGACAGCTTACCACTGATAAGAGTGGTTGTGAGTTTAAAGTTTTAACTTGAATAATAAAGGGTGTGGTGTTTTTTTATGAACAGAATAATTTAGAGCATGTGTTTTCCACAACGCTTATTCTAACCTGTCATAAAGGTAAACTTTTCCAGCTACAATTTTTATTAAACATCACGCATCATGATCACGTAAGTATTAAGATAAGAATTAACTCATATTTAAACCAACAATCCTAAATTTTACACAATAGTGCTCATTATAAACAAATCTACCAAAATGCTGCGTGAACATAATTGAGCACAACGAACTGAAGTCCTCACTGTAATCTTCGCGCTGATCAATAATCACAAAGTTTACAACAAAAATATCGAACTACAATTTTCATGAGCATGAAACGTGGCAATCTTGATTTTTTCTACACGTTCTTCCCATCGTAGTCAAGGATAGTTGGTTAACTGCTAGATTTTATTGTAATAACCCTTCATTTTCTTTCTCGCACCTTGAACTGTTCAGCATAATTTAACTTTGATTGCCCTACAAATTTGTCAAATAAATTTGCTTAGTATTGTGTTTGAAATTGTGCGACGTTTTTATTTAAAATTAAATGATTTGGCACGCAAATATTTCAAATCATGAAACTTTATTCTTTATTTATTTAAGTGAGTGTGTATACATTACTTCAAACTTTAAACAAATATATGGATGTTTTGATTATATTGGTCATCTACAAATAATTTTCAGTCGTGCCAAATTTATTTGCAGAGAGAATTATGAATTGTAATGATGCATTGAATTGGGATAGATTAAAATGCGATGCTAATGTTGAATCAATATACGAACAATAGTTTTCTTGGGAATGAAGTAACTCTACAAATTAATAGATCCCCCGATTAAGGATGTCAGATTATTTGTTTACAATATCCCACTCAATTGAAGTCACTGTGTGTATTACGATAAGTTCAATCAAAAATAAAACTGCACTAAATACCCAAATTGACACCAACAAGTAATGCAATTAATAAATTATAATAATTACTTACCTATGAGATATCGCAAGAGGTACTTGTAAATGACATGACAAAGAGCTTAGTTTGAACCTGAGACGGGACCTTTTGTTAAAATTCAAAACTCAATGTTATTCAAATTGTTTGCGAGAGTGCCTGTCACCATTCGGGCTTTAAGGTCCACATTTTTTGTCAAAAAGTCTCCATCTTTAACTTAAAAGATGCGCAATTAAGTTCTCTAGACTGGTTTTTAAGGATTCTTTAAAATGAGACGTTAAAGAGAAGTTATAAATTTATTTTTGTTTTTGATGGATATATAATCACATCCATCTTTGTCAAAACAAAGGCTAACAAATTTTCATAACTACTACAACATCATATATTTTCATTCCTTCAGATATTAAAATAAACTATGCCATCCCATGTATTCTTAAAACGCATCAAAATCAAATATTGAAACAGTGAGAGAAGTCTATATCAATAATCAAAATGATCAGACATGCATATACAAATGTTTCGCCACACAACCAATAGATTGTGTCCTACTGTAATAGAAAGTGACTTTTAGCTCATTCTAAGTATCTTCTTGCTATAGGTTATAATAACAGTCCCCATGTTTTGTCTATTTCTAGCTTAAGACAAGGGTCGGGAGCGACATTAAAGCTCTCTTAATAACTCTAAATTTAATTTTGTCAAATGAACACACCGTTGAAATCAGCGTAAAAAATTGGACTAGACGTACCTAGTCCCGGATCTAGGAGCTCAAGCCAGCTGGCAAGGTTCCCTAGTGAGCACTGAAAGCACTGGGATATTGAGACATAACGATATCATCTAAAAACAATATGTCTGGGGCGAGTAAAGGTTGAAATATGTTTTCACATAATATTGGTTTTCTTGCAAAAGCAAACTTGCGTCTGGGCAAAGATTTTCTTAGAAACTGCGAAATGAAATAAATCGTGATGTGTTCGTGTCTTCGGTTGGAATGGATGATTTCTCCCTGAGGCCGAAATTTTTGGTAACATCTTTCTCCACTGGAAAAGCAATAATGTGTGCATTTAGCAAGCCCAAATTGTAGAAAAACTTGTTGAACTTAAAAAAACAAGTAAAAGGTTCGAGGCTGTTGACAAAAAAAACCCACCCACTAAAGACTGCAATAAAACAACTTTTTTCAAGGAAGTAATGTAATTACATCGTTGAAGCATTAAGTCTAGAGCAAAGAAAAAACAACATTTTGAGAAACAATATTTAAAATTTAGGAGTTCCAATTACAGCCACATCGTTACAATTACAGTTCGTTTGCTCCGCTTACTTAGCTAAGTCAATACTTTTTCCTGCTATGACGGCATACAAGTGCAGTAGTATGGCAGGATGACTTGATTTCCTCAGCACAAAAAGTTCAAAATTTTTCAAAAAAATTCTAGACAAAGGCAAATGATCAACTCAGCACAAAAATTTTCAAAAAATGCTAGATGAAGGCAAATAATCTTCTCAGCACAAAAATTTCAAAAATTTTCAAAAAAATGCTAGATGAAGGCAGATAATTCTCCTCAGCACAAAAACTTCAAAAGTTTTCCAAAAAAATGTGTAGATGAAGGCAAATGATCTCCTCAGCACAAAAATATCAAAACTTGTCGACTTAGATACGAATTTTGTGATAGACCATTAGAGTAGACCAACTAATACATGACTTTTTCTTCAAATATCACAATTTTTTAATATGTTGTTGTGGTTGCTGAATACATTTAGCTTGTTTGAATGCAAAATAAGTAAGTCTATACTTATCTACGCATACTATCAAAAACTTGAAATTTAAAAATAAATACATAATCAAGAGTATCGTTCTAAAGATGTGGGCCGTTTCTAATTGTTTTCTAGAAAATATCCTTATATATATATATATATATATTGATTTCACATGTACACATATTGTCTACAAAATCTATGAAAAACAAACACTTTCAATAAATTCAATTAATTGTAGCAATATTAAAATATTTGATGTTTGCACTTTTTTGCCTTCATGTAGAATTATTTTAAAAAATTTTGAAATTTTTGTGCTGAGGAGATCAATTTCTTGAAAAAAGGTTACTAGGGGTATTTCCATTATCATGGGAAACAAACAGCTGTGCGGTAACAAGCCACGCAAACTCCCATGTTCCTTACAAACAGATGAAATGAGGTTCTTTTTCAATTCCATTCTGATCCACGCCCATTGCTCATCTGTTCTCTTAGAAGTAAAGACTCAATTTTAATGTGTTTCAAGCATGAATAAACCGTTTTTGCGACATTAATTACTTGATCCTAGTTTATTCAAGAACGAATATTTCAATATTTATTCGAAAAAATGGAATCAGGTGGAGTTAAGGAAGGAAGCGACTTCAATTGGTTAACTGAGCCAGTAGTTTGGTTGTCTGTGGTATTTCTAGTTTTTGTAATAAGTGTTTGTATCACATGGTGTGCATTTCAACATTGTATAATGATAAATATGGAGCATAGATACAGTCAAAATATTGAACTTGAAGGAATTAATCGGGTGAGTCCCAACACATAGTATTTTATGCAATAAACGTAAGAACATAGGTACGTTAATTTTTAAATTAATCCTTAACAGAATTTATTGCCTAATTTCAGAGATCCAGATTCCCCTCAGTGGAAGAATCCAGTGAACTTCGATACAGCATTCAGGAAACCAGTATTTAATGAACGTCATGTTTATTTCGTTGATACTAAAAGCCATTGGTGATAGGTGTATATACAGCATCAAACAATATATACTTTTGCTATAAACATGTAACCCAGGTAAACTCATTAAAGGTTTAAACCATAATTGCTGCCAGTCGGTAAAGACATAAAATTATTTAACCATAGCAAAATTTGTTAAATGCTTTACCAATTATATTTTTTCAATATAGATTATCTATGTTTTATCACGTTGAATTTGTTGAGAAATAGTATTAATGTAAGTAAACGAGGTTATATGGGTTTGAAATAAGTTCTGATTTGTACTCTTTATACTGCATCGGAAAATTATCGCGATATAATCGTAACTGAGTGTAAGTGTATTTAGAATTGTGAATTAAAATTTAAAAAATGCTGATATATTAGGCAAGCTTTTTCTAAAAGATATGTTAATATTTGTATGCTGCTTCGTAGAAATATAACCCAGTTTGCTAGAGATGAAAACATAACGAAGAAATTTATATTGATCCGTTTTTTCAACAATAATGAAAATTTCCCGAATAATCTTTGGTATTCCGCTTCCTACGGTTTATGGACAGCATTCAGGATTTACTTTTGTCGTTTGTACGACAAATACAAAGATTTGCACACTAGTTTCCTGAAAATTTAACACTATTTGGTGTTTTTTAATGTTTCCAGGCTTAAGATAGTAATATCAAAACAATTATATCATACTTTTTTTTAAAGGAAAATATATTAGAATGTGGTTTTTAATCTCTATTTAGCTGAAAACATTGGGAATGAAAATTGTAGCGATTGCAAATTTTATTACTATTATAGTTTCTCAGCATCACCTTTTACCCTGTTATTATAAGCTTTAATCCCTTCAATGTCAACATCACCCAAACCTATTTTTTGAGAGGCCTTTCTTAAAGGACTCTTAGTTGGGATATTGACATTTGGGCGTTAATTTGGAAGAAGCGTATTTTACAAGAGCACCAAAATGCTAAATAGCTGGAAAGAAAATAAAGAGGATGACGTGAGTAAAGAAGCAGTAATGAATGTTTTTAAGAGTTCATGTAAGCCTGGCAGTTTAAGCACAATTTGAAATAAAATTTTTTGCGTGTTTGAGTATTTCAGGGGGCTTGTGCATGAAAGGGTTCTGACATCATTTAATGCAAAAAATTGATAAAATAAAGCAACTTGATTATACTGAATAAGACTTTTTACGATATTCCTTACTCCTGCTTATAATTTCATTATACCTCTACAAAATGAGATAAATATTTTCTGGTCAATTATTTGATTAATAGACTACATAAACCACCTACAGGTCGTTTTGCTCTAAGAATTAGTTAAATATTTTTAGCAAATGTAATTACTTTAAGCACACGTGCAAATAAAATAGTTCCTTTACACATCCCTAGCAACCGTAGACCAAACTTTATTTCTTGGCTTGGAGAATAACCATATTTCAGAACATCATT
>JAQIXX010005896.1:0-13122 GCA_034700605.1 Willowsia nigromaculata
ACTGTCGGCGTAGTCCACTAAACTCATTTAAATCTCTTATCTTTTTGGGCTTATTTTAAAAACAATAGACGGGATTATTTGTCGGGATAGTGAACAAGCGGCGTAGTCTAGTTTACCATATGTATTGCGTGCCATTTTATAAGTTGCAATAAAATTAATACTTATGTATATATTGTCTTTTTGTTCATTTCATTGATCTTATCAAAAGTATTTTTGAAAGTTTTAGATGAACAAAATCAAAACATTTTCTTGATGGAGATCTTGTATCATATATTTCATTACTGCTATTGCGTGAATTGTTGCATTCGTACTCATCTGTTTTAGTACGGGTTTATCCTTATTATTCCCTAAGTTCATAATTTTCTTCAGTTAATCTTTATACTTTAAGACGAGAAAAATCGTTTCACTTTCTGAGACATCAATTTCAATTTTGAATTTTGTCGCAATTGTATATTTTACATCACTTTTTACATTTTAATAGAATTATCAAACATCAAATTTCACAAACCATCATACATATTCTTCATCAAACACAATTTAGCTTTGTCGCGGAGTTTTCTGGACTAAGACAATATGAGCCACCAATAATTGACACTAACGTGAAACGTGAAAACATGAACAACTCACAACTCACAAACATCTTGACTTTTATACACTGTGTTACCTCTCTATGGGTCATGATCATGAATTCGTGCTTGTTTGATAAAGTAAGACTCATCTTGTTTTTCTGATGAAATTTCCATCCCCAAAAAAACTATTTCTTCGACGCATAACCATTAATTTTCCTTTTCTAACCTTCAACCAAGACACTTTTTGGCTAGACACCGCAGGTAAGATGGATATTGATCCCTTCTGCTTCTCTTATTCTGGTGAACCAATAAGACAAACAAAAATTCACCAAAAACCTGCATAAATGTGCTCTTACTATTATCGTTTAGGTTATTCCACACTTTATGTACATTCCCTCAGTTTAAACGAACCGTATCGGTTAAATGAAATCGTCACTGAAAGCGTATTTTAAACCGGAATAAAATTGTAACCTTTGTGAATCTTCATAAAAGAGAATCGAATGAGGTAAAAGCGAAACTATGCACCAAGTACCACAAACCGCAAACAACAATGCCAAACGACTCAAACGAGAAATAAATAACAACCCTTTTATTTCTCCAATACCGCAACATCATCGTTGCAAAGTCAATAGATCGTTCTTTTTAGAGTTCCCTTTGCCATCACCACCACCAAAAACCTAACCATTGCTATGATCATTACACTTAAATTTACGCTGCTTTATGCTAGCTTTGTTTGCTGATTTGTGTGGCTGTGTAATGTTCTATGAACAAAAATGTGGAAACACCATTATTGACCTTTCCAAAATATCAACTCAAGGATCACATAAACTCACAATGGCACTTCCTACACAGCGGAAGGGAAAGGAATAAAATGTAATTTTTTGTTTTATATTTTCCTGTTCGTTACACTGTTTTTACCCAGACGTATTTATAATATGCCATATTTTGTGCTCAATCTAAATTGTTTTTATGCCAAATCTGATAGATGTCGAAAGTCAGAGGGAACAAAGGACGGTTCTTCCGTTAAGAAGACGTAATAGTTTAGTAGAGGTATATGGACAGACATGCACACTATAGATTTTCCTGGCGGAGAAGACGCGCTGTAGGAAATAATGCAGGCATGCTCGTTCATGTGCGATGTACTGCGAGACGGGGTTAAACGCAAACTGATTTTCTTGGGACAAAGAAAATTTCTCCACAGGGACTAATAGCTTTTGTATCAAGCCGCATTCTTTTCTTGCGGTCAAAAAGAATCGGAACGTGATTTTTATAGATTTTCAATTTTCTCCTTGTATTATGAACACATACATACTTCACCGTTTTCTTGAATGAAAATATTTACATGTAATCAAATGGAATATCAACAGCAATGGACAAACGTTGTGCTTTGATACTCTGAAACCAGTCCAGTCGCTTACTCAGCAGTTTTTTACTACTACTACTTACTTACATGTACCGTATCATAAATGTATCAAGCATAAATACTGTTTTTTTTGTAAAAGTATTAATATTTCTCCGTTCTAAATCTAAAACCCTTACATCTTTATTTTGCTTAAATATGATTTTGTTGTATCCCATATTTACGATAGTGAATCAATTAAAATGAAGATTTTTATTCAACTTTTTAATTATTGCTCTAATTCGTAAATGCAGTTATTAAATATGAGTCGATTATCTATAACTTTCAAATTTTCAAAATACAACAAAATGGTCAGCTTTGTTCTTTCACAAACTTGCCTAACTTGGACTCTCTGGAGTTGTCGATCTATCGGTTGAAAATTGTCTCAAATGTAGTTTCTAAAAACGACAATAATTATTGTTTTAAAACTACTCGTAACAGTCAATCAAATTCCGTCCGTCATCTGCTTTTTGTATCATCAATTTCAATATATATTTATTTGTAAAAAATAGAAATACTGAGAAAACCATAAGTCCAATGCAACTTACATCTTCTGATATTCTGCTTGTTATGTGGATACATGGCATGTTTGTGTGTGGCGTAAGACTCAAAGACTGCAACAAAATGAAATGGATATATACCCTGATCTTCATTACATCTACGCACACATCAAAATTTTCTATGGAAAGGGGCACACATACCGTTCTTCTATTGAAGAGCATGTATACACGCTAAAGACGCATAATATGACGATATGATGAATGTTTTGTGGGTGAGAAATGATGAATGTGGAAGAATCATTTATTTTCCAAACTTAGAAGTCAACATTGACGTTTCAAAGAGAGTGATTTTTTCCCTTCTTCACACTCTTCTTTTATTATTTCGAAGTATGCCATAATATGAGTTATTAAACTAACAAGATAACGCTACGTTATATGTATACACGAGGAAAGATGAAATTCATATATGGTCATATCACAATACAGTCAAGGGAAATGCTTTTTGGTGCAACGATGCAAACTTCTTTCAAAAATGCCAACACAAAAAATAAAGATTTTTACACGTTTTTTTGTAGTAACTTCTACAAAAGGCAAAACAGAAGAATTGTATTCACCGAGACACGTCTAACACAAAAAGCCACTAGACGCAAACACAAAAAGGAAAGTAAAAAGGGTAGAAAAAATTTGAAATTGACTGGTAAATCTTATTTCGGTAAACCAAGAAACTAACGATCGACCATCAACCGACAGATCTTTTTTGATAATGATGTTAGTTTGTGCTTTACGTGATCATGGCTCGTATAAGAAAACAAAGTATTATTTCTTGCACATTTGTCCTATAATTTTGTAGCAATTTATTTCCTATTTTCATGCTTTATCAGACATAGCTCATCGTTTAGACGGGTGCTTAAAAAAGCTTTAATTTTCATAGAAATATGCATGTTAACTAGAAAAATATGGGGGTGTCTATTTGTATAAATAAAGACACACGGTTTGTTTCGACATTTCCGCTTCTTTAAAAACAAATTTAGGGCTTTTGTCTAGTCTGGAGTAAGCTAACCATTCCAGTATTATATATGCTTGTTCATTTATTTCACGGTTGACATTTTTGCGTGGTTCTTTGTAAGGCTGCATGCGTATTATAGCAAAGACTGTTATTTTGCGATTACGAAAATTCGCAAAATAAGGGTTCATTCATTTCCCGATTTCCTTAATTGTGATAATTTAAAAATGACCAGTGCCAAGCATCTGCTGCATACACGGCAATCATTTTGTGATTTATACCAGGAAAGTGGGCATGGTATAAATGCACAATATCTACCATGTAATTTAATTCTATGGTGGGTGGTAAATGGGGACTGCATGAGACGTAAATATAGTTGTATACGTTCTTTATAGTGTACAAAATTCGACAAAACATTGTAGTAATCGGAGAGCTTGTTTGGGAATGTAGCAGTAACCACTTTCCTGGACGTCATTTAATAAAGCGATGAAGACATGCAGATGCCGGTGGGTTTGATGATGATTGTGCTTAAACTAGCGTAAACAGGGAAAAGATTGATCGCATCTGAGGAGTGGAAATATGAATTCCATCAAATATTTTGACATTCCAGCAGTCTGAACCCTGATTGGTTTTAAAGGATCCTTTTTTCTGGCGATTCCTTGTGATAATGCGATATTGGGTTCATAGGAGGAGTAAATGTGTGAAGCAACCACTCAAGCAGATTGTCAAATAAATGTTCAATCTTCAGTCAGTATCCTTTCGTTAAAACAGATTTTCTTCCTCAGTGATTGAGGAAATACAAGGTTTTATGAGAAAAGGGAACTTGTTTGCAAGTCAAAATATTGAAACATGTGTCGATATTTTGAGTGATGGGTACTCATAATTGAATATAACGCATAAAACATAAGTAAATATATGGTATACTCTCTAAAATCTTGCTGCATAATTTTGTGTATGATTTCTTCTTCTTGAAAACCGGAATCTGTTTGATGTCTTGTTTTTCTTGTGACATCTTTAGTTCAAACTAAACCGATAATATAATATGGACCACTAAAAATATATTTAAAAAATCATTGTCAAATATTCAAACTTAGAACTAAGGTTGTTGGTAAAAACTTTCATTCTCTCAAAGTTTTATCGAGTTTGGCTTCTTTCACACTGGCTATAATTAGACTTGTAAAATAGAAACCATTAAAAATGATGCATTGATGTGGCTGACAGACAAACGTGTGTGGTAAACAATCGTGAAAACTGTTATGTATCCATCACTTTTAAATGAGATAAAACGAGTGAACAAAAACTTGAGTATGAAAACATATTTTTGTTAGCTGCAATGCAAACCATGGCACATCCATTTACGAAGAGTCGCGTTACAAAAACTTGGCATAAAATGATTTACATGTTTACTTGCAAAATAATAGATCATTATAACGAATTGCATACTATATACGGAAACAAGAATCTATACGCTTTAAATTCCAGTATAAAATATATAACACAACACAAGGTTTTTGAACAGAATAAGTGAAACGGGCGTACCCTTGTCACCTTTCTATTGAACACGTTTCCAAAATTTGTAATAAAAATTTACTACGTAATACTTAAGAAATTATATGTTTTGGAAATCAATTTTCATATTGTACATGAACGTATCGGAAAAAGTAGAATGAAAGAAAATCACAAAATTTTGTAAAATGCTAAAATATCTTCATTTTAGGTTTATTTCTCGAAAAAATAATATTTGGTTAAAAAATATTATAGTGTCATATTATTTTCTAACCCCTGATATTATAAGCAGATTAATTACCTTCACACCTTCGGTCACGATTCTATTTTATGTTTTTCTTACTAGTGCAACACAATTTTATGGTATTTGCACGCACCTGTGCAGCAACATTTTCAAAATCTTAGTACGTTTTTGCAATGAAACCAACAAGATACAATCGCTAATACCCATGACAGAAAGATATCCTGTAAGAGCATCACTTCATTTCAAAATGCAAAGTATACATCAGGAGAGCATTCTCTTCTCATTCTCTTGGATCAAGGTAAGTGATAATGATTAATTTAATTACGTTCAACAATTCAAAATTGGAATGCAACCTCTAGTTCGTTCGGCACACTTTGTGTCAACACATGTACCTACGCACACACGAACAAATATTCTAAAATTTATAAATACCTTAAACGATGGTATCATCTTCAAGAAAACTATGAGGACTTCTCACATCTACATGATGTCTTATTGATTGTGCTGTTGAAACTGTATCGATGTCATGGCCATTGAAATGGTAATCAATTTTTTTCATTGAGTGTGGCTCAAAGACCTGATGGAGATTGTGTTTGCATGCGTATATTTATAAGAAATGATGCTCAAGCCAGTAATTAGAAGCTTTCTTCTCCTGTTGACCGTTGGTATGCAGGCTTTGGCGAATTTAATATCAATATCACAATCTGAATGAACAATGCAATTTAGAGCGACCCGAATGTTTCTTGTATTTGCACGTCCGAGTTTACAATACGTGTAATACATTTCCACCTGATCAGTAAATGCGTCATATAATACATGCAAAAGTGCATCAAAGTCATCAAAAAATGTAGATTAGATATGAGTTAAAACATTTAAAACCCTATCCGTCATAAAGGAAACACCGGGACTAGCATACACTCATCCAATTTATGGACTTATTTAAGAATTCACATCAGGTTTCCCGGCCAAGGTTCATCTCATGGTATATCAAGATCTTTTGCGATGATTGTCTTCTCCAACTGTCTATTGATATTATTTGCTGGTTTTTGATCTTATGGTATGCTCGCATTTTCATACGCCTTCTCCTTCCTTCTAACATGATGTCGTGCAAAATCGATTTACAAAAACCTATATTCAAAATAAACTTACTTTAATAGTTTTATTTTATCGGGATCATCATCACTTTGCTTCTACAAAGTAATTTTTCGGCAATTTCAAGACCATATCTCGGAGAATAAATTGCAAAGGAAAACCTGTACAAAGTCATGATAAGATACTGATCGTGTGTTGTTTCAAATGTGTTTACAAAGAAATAAAATTAAATAAAAGCATCTAATTTTTATTTTCATAGCCATGCACATACTCGTCGTAATTGCTTGATTTCGTCTTTGGTATTCAATCCCCATTGAATAATGTTTATATACCCAGAATTCCATTGCAGTTGCAACAATTTCTGATGGATCACCTCTTGTCTGATTATTTCTGCAGCGTATTGACTTACAAGTAGTGGAAGCTGATGCTTGACTTGAAATATTCTTGAAGGGGAGTCAAATTATGTACGCTGTGGTTTTTTAACATGTGAGTTTCTGTTTTTCTTCTATTCATTCTTTCCCCTTTGGCTTGAGTCCAGCAAGTGGTCTAAATTGGATTGAATCGAAGGAAATTAACTCTGATGCTCAGCCCGATAAGGGAAAAGGATGCGCTTTTATACTTGTCAAGCGCTTTGATGCTATACATAGTGAATCAAACAGACAACATGCTTTGCTCAGCAGAGAGACAAGCAAGCAAACAAATAAGTTAGCTTTCTAATCCAAGATGAAATGAATAAAATGCATACTACACACCCTTTGTACTAAATTTAAACGGTCTATTTTACTTGAGTAATGTAATTACTACTAACAAACATTATACAATACACAGAATATATTGTTATGTACATCATACATAACTTTTGATATATTTCATTGAAAGTCTAAAATTGAGACAATATGCGCAGTATTAAAAATGTATTATGTACTATTTTGCATGAATCTTTAATCAGCAAATAGCTAATTAAAATCACTCGTGTTGTAAAAATTGTTGCACTAAAGTTGTTTACCAGTGTCAGCATGTATTTTATGTTTCACTATTTATTAACTAGAAATCGAATTAAAGTACGATATTTGCATAGTACAAATTTCTTCTATGCATACCGTTCCTAACTGATTACCTGGCCATACCAAATAATTAATAAAACGCCTAGGAATTGCTTCTGCCATGCTTTTGTGGCTGATGAGTCGAGTTGGTAACTTTTTAATGTAGATTGAAGGAATAATAGTTACTCACAGCAATTGCTTCCTCTTCAACTTTAGCTTGAGGGACAGTCATGTAAGGCCAATCACATTGCTTTCACACTGACTGCAGCACAGGATACAAAGTCAAGGATTATTATCTTCATCACATAGTGACTGCAGAAACCAAACGGAATCCTTTTTTGTCCGTTCCTCCTCCTGCCGTTGATGATGGTACTGTGATGATGAGGACTGCGGAGCTAGCTGCTGTCTGCCTGTCAACTCAACTTGGATCAAGTCAACTAGTTGACAATTATTATCATTGTCACATGTCTAAAATGCGTCAGTGTTTGACCAGCCAGCCCAAAAGGCGATTCTACAGTGATAGAGGAAAATGCTCGTTGTCGCAGGGGAAGAAGTACACACAATTCAGTGCAATCAAAAACGCTGAGACTAACAGTGTTAGTGTAGATTGATGTCTGCTTGACTGCATGACATGTCAAGATGCAGATGATGACGCAGTCACTACAACAGCAAGAACCGATGAGGGTGATAGAGGAGGAAATGGACTATGACTGACTGTAAACCTAAATGACAGGATTTGGAAACGAATAAAAGTTGCGGGCAAATGAGAAATGCGCTTATCTAACTGCATTTACAATATTATTACCAATTAAAAATATACTCATAGTATTTGAATGCTCATGTTTCGTATGATTTTATGATGACTTTATGAATCGCTGATTTCAAATAATTGCATGCATCTTTTACTGTGAATATTAAACCACTGCGTTTAGTTAAACTAACGGATTTATCGGACACTAAATTTTTCAGTGCCTTTTTATAGCAAGTGGGACATGCAAAAAGATATAACCACCAATAATACTACATCACATCTCTATGACCTGTCCAAAAGTTGAGCCATAAAAAGGTAAGCAAGCACATTTACATGCAGTAGTCTTGACTTTGTTACATGATGACGGTGATGGTGATGTAATCGATAAGGGTGACCTGATAAGTAAACTAACAAACTTTGAAGACAAGTATAATCGAGAGGGTTCTTCTCCAGAAGGAGATACGATAAATAATGATTTATGATCTGAAAGGAAACAGGTGGTCCAAACACCAACAGTCTTGCTAGCTGCTGCTACTTACCTGGATGCTGAACCCTGCTACTACTTCTGTCTGTCTCTTGTGGAATGCGCGGAAGGATAATATAGCATGAACGAGTAAGTGAGGATTGAGGATGTCCTGGTTGCAGTGCAGTAGAGAGCTTTAAGAATAAATTAGCTGCAAGCGGGATGGGTGGGATGTAAAGTTTAACGTTTTCCTTGCAAATAATATTATGAGCTGTTGCTGAATACAATGTGAATTGGGGAAAGCGTGAAAGGTCGTGTTCTTTTTGTATTCCTGCTCATACTTGCAAAAGTACAAGTTTACTGACCTTGCCTAATTTAGTCCCTTCTAAATCATCACTTTTCATTTTCAACTTGAATAATCTATCAAAACTGCGTGTTTACTCATTTATTTTGGAAATAATAACTTCTAAATTGATTGATAGAATAACGAATTAAAGTACTTGAATATCCACACAATCCAATTATTTGCAAAATAAAAAAATTATGGTAGATTACTCAAAACTAAATTGCTTTATTCATTTATCTGCATCCACTTAACAAAGTAAATCCTCCAAACAAGTTTCAAATTTGGTAAACCAAACACCAAAAGATCATGGAGAGTAGCAAGCAAATAAATTTGCATATCACTATGCACCACACCTGTAAAACCAATATCAATGTAATCAAATCAAACAACATAACATTTTACATGAAGCCACCAAGAAGAAAATCTTTTTAGGACCTACCTGAAGACATCAAAGTACACAGGTATTGTTGAGTTGATGGATTACATATTCCAATTTTCACTTGCCAAATAATAATGCAATTTATCAGGATTATACATTTGAATGTGATAAGTATCAAGTTTCTCCATTACAAAGTAAAGAGAGTACAGCGTTGACAAACACAACTTTGATCTGGTTATTATATATAATCTGCAATTTATCATCATGATTTTCGTTCATTTAAATAAATCAAATAAGTGCATAATTTGACAACAAAACTGTTTATTCTTCTAAAGTTTCTATTGCTTGTTCAAAAAAATCTCAATGATTAAACAGATTGTGGAAATCTTGTGGCTGATGTACTTTGGTGGTACTTTGGTGTAGCTTTGCATCCCCAATATCCCTACAATTTTACATGCATGTGTAACAACAGATGTCCGATTCCTCTTTATAGAAAGGTGATTCAACAAGAGAGAACATATAGAACTAAGGAGAAAAAACTAAAAGTTTGATGATGAACGAGAGGGGGAAATTAGAGAACGACGACGAATCGTCTTGTTGTTGTCTGTCCAGCTCGTCAGTCAGAGAATGGAGAATCATCTATTTTTTGTCGGCTCACCCACATCACATTGTCAGACACATATCAACATCAGATATAGCTTTACTATCGTCGTCGCCCTTGCTGATTTAAAAAATACCCAACACTACATCATCACTATCACTAATGAAAAAGAGGTATGATCGGAGGGAATGGTGAAGTTGAGCTAGTAAGAAGTCAAGTAAGCGAGCGAGTACCTAGTCTAGGAGAACTCCAATGTATTTAAGACATGGATATTTTTCCTGTTTATTCCTCTGATTTTGTAATTAATAAATTTGTGCCTGTACTTCGTAAGTTCCAATCATTGGATGAAAAATGTCGATTTATGAAATGTAGTTTAAACTGATTAGATTTCACCACATGTACGTATGTACCGTGAAGAAAAGCCTCTTACTTTTTGTGTACCGGTTTACTTTAACTACAAGTTTTGTGCAAAAGGTGCGGGGCGTTTTGATAAATTTCGAATTACTTAGATCCGCAGTGGGAAGAATGACAGTTACTTCAACTTGATTAAAAAATACAAAACGTATGCCTATGATATATTTATTCATAAGCTATCATTAATTTAGGCGGCCAGTCTTTCATGGAATTATAATACCGTAATTCATCTAGCATCTTCGTAAAAACCCAATAATATGCCTTATTGTGTAACAAATGTATGCACAGCATACATGTACAAAATTTATACTAACTTAGTCACGAATACATTGTATACTCGCATCGCATTCTACAATTCTATTAGCTAAGCTCAACCCTTCTGTCATTCATTTACAGTGCGCCCCACATCACATGTCATCTTTTGATCTCCTGAGTATATCATATACCATTGATTTCTTCATGATACTATTTATGTAGTTTATCACTTACCACATATTGTGGATGCATACAATTTTTTGGAAATGACTGTTGTAAGTTATGAGTTCGTCCATTTGTAAGTATACCTACTTTAGTCATGACTCCCTTTCACAAACGTTTGGAATTTTTACACTGCAAACCTTATATTTGTCAACATGCCATCGAATGATTCATTCTTCCATTCCTCAGACGCTGAAGCTTGAAAATCAACAAGTTCCATTAACTTAATGCTTAAATATCACAGATTAAAATACACTTTATCTGATTGTGAGAACCCTTTCTGTTTGTTAAAGTACAAAGTAAAATCATTAGACTAAAATATTAATGGATGAAAATATTTACCACGAAAGTACAAAATCGACACAAATACTGGAACAATAGCTTCATCAATATTGGTTGGTGATAATATTTTGTTGATTATTTTTACAAATTGATATTATAAAAGGTACAGATAAAAGGTAATTGATGTGTCAAGGACATTGCCAATCTATGAAAATTTTGGAAGTTTGTTATCAAGTAATATTTAGGTAAAATATTTAGGTTTCCCAGAATGAACTTGTTATGAGGGTGAATAAAACATAAATTTTACCCTCTTTCTCCTATAAATGGACAATTACAATAAAAATAAACAAAACACCACTAATAGCAATCATAACAATGGCAAAAAGTTGTGTAACTTTTCTACAGTGGGTATACAGAGAGGAAAAGCATACATGCTAGTCCGTCTGTGAAACTTGTTTCACGTTTCCTTCTTTTTTTTCTCCGTTGATGATGGGCATGTGTTTTACCCCGTCTCCTGTTGTATAATGTACTTAAAACGGAGAGGAAAAAGGGTTCCCCCGAAACCCAAATAAAAATGAAAGAGCTGAGGATAAGGCAGGCAGGTTCAAGAACTGGAAAGCAAGGAAAAGCCTTCTCTTTTTACACATAAAAATAAAATAATCGTCATCATATCATCAATGTACCATACATGCACATGAACCGTTTCTGCTAAATGCAAGGATTTTATTTGTGTGTACAGCTCTGTTCTCCCAACATTACGGCAAAACCTTCTCTTTCCTCTTCTTTTTTAAAGCTTTTCCCAATGCAAGCAAATGTAATGCACTCTTCTCCTCTGACGCTGCTTCTTTTTCTGCTGTTCTCAATGTATTGCTAATAGAGACCCACCCCACAAATGCGCGATGGCCGTGTTTTCTCTGACTCAAAAAGAAAACTCATCTATCATTCTTGTCCAAATCACCTTATACTCACTCACTCTACTACTTCCACTACAACACAACCACTCACTCAAAAACTGTATTATGTACATTCATCATCAGTCCCATATATCATCCAAAGTACATGCTTACACGTACACATACACACGTACAATCTTGCTCCTTATTTGATAGGCAGAATAACTTGTAGTAGGCATGGCATGGTACTCATTCACCGTGCATTGTGTATGTACAACAGTTACTTATTCCTTTCTCCCTATACTTGAAACTGGTGGAATGATATGTATATATGCCTGCATATTTCTATACAATTACTTATTGGTCTATTCTATTAGATATAAAACCAACCAACAAATAACGTTATAGGCTTACTCGCTCAAATCTTCTCTTTTTAACTCTCCTCCGCTAAAAGCATATGTCCCTACGTATTTTCGCTGACTGAGCTTCGTAAGAATCTATCATGCAAAGGGCTGTTAGCGAGCACGCCATAATATTATCGTATTATATTGAAGTTAGTGGTTGCTGAATCCAATATGATCAAAAGCAAACAAAGGCAGCTAAAAAATAAAGATGAGAAAATTCATATATTATTTTGCTAGTATAACTTTATCCTTTTCAGTGTTATAATTCTTATTCATCCTCTACCACACGATTACTTTTTAAAGTATCAAGAGCAACTCAGCAACACTGCACACACGTTTTCTATTTTACTACTACTTTACTATCCAAACTAGTAGTGATACAAAACAAAAGCAACCCCATCCATCCATCTATCCATCCACTCGTCGCTCTCTTCTTCTCTTTTTTTCTTCTTGTCTCTTCTTTACTCCTTCTTTCGTGCAAGCGGCTCTTGACTAAAAGAGTGCACATATATGCTGAGAGATGCATGCACAAACACACAACATGAGAGTTTGTGAGAAAAATAAGGAAACCAATATAGAAATGAATATATCTTCTCTCCTAACAAGTAGGCATTCCCTCATTGTATCTTTTCATATGATCTACTGCTAATGCTTTTGTGTGCTTACTTTCCTACTCACTCACTACTTACTTTACTATTACCACTTCTTCTTCCACACAAAACCATCACATCACATCAGCTAGCAAGAGACACATGG
>JAQIXX010005897.1:0-13121 GCA_034700605.1 Willowsia nigromaculata
CACCTTCACCCGGCTGGATCGGACAAAGAAGATTGTGTCAGCCCAAAAGTCTGTATTTTTTTGAACCCACACACAGCTTGTGATGGTGCAAGTGAGTCAAGCAAAGGAGGTCGGTCTTCTTCCACGCTGTTATCACTATAAAAGCTCACTCACAAAGTTCCTTTCATGGTTACACGGGTTTCGTTCGATTTTAAGAGAATTAAAAGCTTCCTTCAATTAATTAATTTGATCCACTTACTAAAGTCTCGACAATGCTTAATTGGAAAATTAATTGGCATTGCAAATTTAAATTTGCATGTAACCGAAGGGGCAGTTTGATCGACATTTCCAAATTGAATTTACATGCTTCAAGAACGTAAAACTCTGAATACACTCTCTGTAAAAAATGTAAAAGCTGTTTCAATGAGAAAGTACAATTCACTGAAAGACAGAAGGAACTTTCCGCTTTGCTTTAACAGAAGAGGAGAAGTCTAAGTCCATAATTCAACTCCAACCTGTCTGAAGGAGAATCTGTCCAAGGTGAGTGGAACAGTGAGAAGGTGGCTGAAGTGTTACTGAATGTAACTGAAGGTAAAAATGGACACGTTTTATTTCGGTACGCCAAGTTTCCTGTGGACACCTCCCACGACAACCAGCTTTTAAAGACAGTGAAGGCGAAGCTTTTTAAAATCATTATATTCCTTTTCTACGCATTTACATACCCGAGAACAACCATAACCAAAGAGTCACCGAAAAAATGCTTCAACATACCCACCACCCAAAGTCAGTTATCCTCAGGGCGTAGCTTAGTGCACTAGCCAAACCGTGTTTTAAAACTTTTTTCTAAAAAGTCAACCTTTCCCTACCATTTTTAAGCTCTCAAACTGTTTAATCTTCTCCTTCTAATTTCAAATCATTCTTTCCCTCTCTCATCAAACTGTTTAATCTTCTCCTTCTAATTTCAAATCATTCTTTCCCTCTCTCATCAAACTGTCAACTGATTAAGATTTCAAATATGAATCCTTATCAATACAGTCGTCCAGGTTATCCTTTTACTACCCCTGTGGTGGTTGAAATGTTGATGCAGGCCTTCCGGCTCTACCTGTTGGGGGTGGCGAGGTTACTGTAAGCTCTACGCTTCCTCTGGCTGCATTTAGTGGTAACGGAGGGTCTTCAGTCTTCATTTCTACCTTTTCACCTTCTACCTCTTCTTCTCCTCCCCTCCTTTTATTTCCGGTATTAAATATCTAAAAATCCTAAAAAACTTCCCTACTAATCCTAATTTACTTTCATCAACCTGTTTTTCCGTTTTAATAGATTTTTTCAATTTTTTCTTCAATTTTTTTTCGCTTTCGAAAAACTATTTTTTTGTTTTACCAGTTTTTTAACCTAGCCTGATTTAACTCAAACAAAAGTTCTTTTTTAAAATACATCAGGTCTCACTTAAAAACAGTAATTTTACATCGTTTACCTTCATCATAGTAAGTTTTACGTTTTCGCATTTCTACCCCAACACAACCAAAAATGTCATTTTTATTTTTCTTACATTTTTCACTATAATATAACAAAGAAAGGTGCACCTTGCCTATGCCCTTAACAATTACAGGATGAAATTTAGTAAGTATAATAAAGTAAGTACAAATTTTGAATATGTTGGCCAATGTGAGCTCTCATCTAAAATTGATTTGATTGATTGACATGATTTGAGTGTCCTTGTGAGTAAATTTAACAATCTATTCTATTATTATTATGTGTCACTGACAGATTTAACGGTGATGTATTCAAGTAATAAGAATAAGACAACAAGGCTTATTCCGGCTGTCTTCCTTTTACCCGGAGAGCAAAATATGACTGACAAAAATCACGATATCAAGACGCCACTTCAGACAGTTGGACCGGTGACGTCTTGCTATGCCGATGTATTCATAGGCTCTTACTGCTACAAGTCAGCTCAGAATTCCCTGTTCGAGCTTCACATGGAGGTTTTATTTCGTTTTTAAGCAGTTTATATGTATATTAGTTATTAGCCATGTTAAGCCATGTTATGCTAATGTAGATTTAAAAGAAAGATTACGAACTTAACACTGTCGTGTTTCATACTTTTCGCACGTTTGTTATAGGATTAACGCATAAGCAGTCTAAATATCAACTACTGTGAAGATCTACAGAGTTGGATTGCTATTGCACATGAGCATTCGGGTAAAGTGAGAGAAGAAGCGAAGAAGTCACTGGCAAAAGGAGACTGCATTCTTCAGCATCGATCTGTTTGTGATCTTAATTTTTTTCCAGATTTAATTGATTAATTCCTTCCATCCTACCGAGTATTAATATGTAATCACACTTTTCGGTAGGTTCTATGCACGAAACGGTGAATCCCATATTACAACAGGCAGAAGTCAGACAATCACACAACGTGCAAATAGGTGCGATGACCCAATTCCCTCTACAAACGAACTAGTCGCAAGTTCCAGTTGTACAGAGCATCCATCCTTCAAAGCATTTGCTGAGTCTCTTTCTCGGATTGATATTGTAATATTCTAACTTAATTACACAATACAGCATGTTACACAGGGATTGAAACTTACAGCACAAAACAACTAGGTATATAAATTGAATTTTGTCTGTATATAAAATTTAATTGTAGAATTTCCAAAAACTGGGTTTTTAACAATTCTTTGACATTCCCTTTGCAAATGCATCTTAAAAAATATGATGATAATACAAATATTTGTATATTTTTGTCAAAAACGGCTAACTGATACCGCAAATCGATAGTCTCTACTTCCTTAATTAGCAGCAATGACAAAAAATTACCATGTAGACACCTTGGCCAATTACATCCAAATGCTTTGAGGAGAACTGAATGCAGTCATCACCAGCTATATAATACACTTAATTAAAACCCTTATTTAGATTTTTAAGTAATGAAAATGGAAGTAGAAAACCACCGTCAGACAAAGTGCAACTGGAACAATCAAAAGCAATTGTTTCCAATCCAACTTTCCTTCCAACTGCTCGAGCTTGGAAAGTTCGGAAGCTGGAATTTTGTCAGGCACATCTTTTAAACGCGAAAATTTTTTTACTGCTGGTTTTCGATGCATGAAAAGTTGAGATGCAACTCCAACCACACCACATATGTCAGCAGGAAAGTATTTTTGTTGGGAAAATGAAATCGTGATTTTTATAAAGGTCTTCATAAGTATTTTTAAAATAAGTTCACTAATTATTAGTATTTAGACCATGTGTACTCCCAGCAAGCTCCACAAAGTCAATGGCAGAAAAGTGGGTGCCACTATGAAATCGAAGTTTGCAAATATTTTAAAGTTTGGTTTTATCAAAAGGGCGACGTAAATCTTTTTCTGGAACCGTCTGGAGAGAAAATTGTGCCTTTTTACTCGTACTCATCTTACTAATTCTTATATCATATGAAATGATATAAGATTTGGACATGGCATGTTTGTTTGAAAGACTTACTAGTCTATGACCTAAAATTCCATCCACTACGCTCAAATAATGATTGATCATTCTGACAAACTTGATGGTGTGTCGGTCTCATGCCAGAGAATCAATCCCATCCATAATGATTGCGCATGGACTTGGCCCAGCACATGCAGTGATGATCTTGGTAAGACTTTGTTCTGAAAAAAGTCAGTTTTTATATTGAAAACATATTTGAAAACTCACAAAAACTTGAAACTTCACTTATTAAGTCTCAAAAAATATCATCGCATCGTTATCCTCTTTGAAATTTCCCAGAACATCAGCCAAAGTCATATTAACAAATTAAATTAATTCGCTTGCTCATATTGCTGTTAAGAGTTTTGATAACGACAGTTTTATCATTACAAACCAAATTTATTAACTAGGTCCACTGTTATCCCCATATTTATAAATCAACGAAAATCAAAGTTCAAACCTCCGTTTAAGTCGCATTGGATGCTTATACTTAGTTAAATACTGTTCAATTAATAAAAACCATTGACCCTTACTACCGTCACATCAGATTGAGACGTGTTTAAAGGTATTTAAATCGTAACTGTTAACCTTGGAGCCTTCGAAATCATGGAGCCAAACTTTATTCCAGGTTGTTCATTATACGTTTCCGGAAATTCAAATAATTTCACTAAAGCTAACTTATCAAAAGAGTTCAGCATTCTCATTTCCTACACCCACAAAATCTCATCTAACTCATCGGACGAAGGATAAGTCTCACAGCCTTTGCCAAGTTTTAGATTTTAGAAAATTCAAAGAGTGACTTTCCGGTACCTGATTGTAAACGAGCATGTAACTATGTGTGCATTGGTCATTGGATGCCTGAATTTTAGGCGATATTATATTAATGTCAAAGTACAAGACCATACATAGTGCTTAAATACGATGAAAAGTTTTAAAGTGTTTGGTTCTCCATACAAAGCCGACCTGGTGACTACTTAGATAGGAGAATAATTATGACAATTTTAAGTCCCACTGGTGAGCAGTGAAGCACCACTGACTTTTTATCATTTTCATGTTCATTATCATATTCACAAATATTTGTATTTATTTAGATGGACTGTTGGCAATGTTTTGAGCAATTTGAAATGGGGAAGAGACATTGTTGTTTACGACTTTTTACGGGTCAAGCGGAAAGGGCCTCTCTAATAATAATTATAAATGTAATTTCTTCAATAAAACTCAAGGGCGATATTAACAAGTTGTAGGCGTCACCAATAATAATGGAATTGAGCATGTATTTCGGTCTATAAGAAAGGCAGAAGCCTAGCTTACGTTCCAATGCCCATGACTGATGCTTTTGTACATTACTCAAGATGCCGACTTGATCCAGGAAAGGTAGTGTGCCAAGAAATTGTGCTAGGGGAAATGTCGGAACCACAACCAACAGTAAGCTTTTTGAATTTACAGACTAATTCATGGTAATACATGTGGATGGATATGTTAGATATAAAATTTTTGGAACCACCACCACTACATACTCATCTGGTTTTTTCCAAGCTGAAATAAACGTAGTTGTTTGGCTATCATTGGTAATGGTAGAAAATTTCACCTAAAATATCTTCTATTCGAATGACACTTAGTTAGTGGTAAGACACTTCAACTGTACTCATTTTTGATGTCATCTTAAAGTTAGGTAATGAAACCGCACAACGCACACACTAGTAAAATTATAATTTATAAGTGAGATTAAGTGTTAAAAATTATTTTTACGGATAAAGCACAAAGTCCCTTCCTAATTTTAGTTTCTTCATAAGTTTTTCATGAACATCTTGATCTCCTTCGACTATTACTTTAGTACTACTTGGTTACTTAATTGTTCTAGCTATTTAATGTTCTTTTGTATTTTTTTGAGGACACCTGTCCTGACGCTGGAAATGTTTATCAGTAAAATTTAAAAGCAGTTAAAAAGTACAAACTGCTTATCGGTAATCTGGAGGCTTTTGAGAACGGGTTAAGAACAATGTTTGCGTTGCTAATATAATACTCAAAATGCGTATCTATTCCCAATACTGATTAAGACAGATAGTTTATTTGCAGCAGATTTGTTGTTGTACCCTTTCTAATAAAGATGGATGTCAAGTTCAAAGTCTACAAGAACTTCCCTCATTACGATATTGTTTTGATAAATCATCACAGTGCCAAGCTGCTTCCGGTATTCGGTGGGAGAAACAAAAAACCGCAGAGGTTTTATTCTTTTGTTTCATGCCAGCCCTCATTCCCACTATTTCCTTAAATATTTAAAGTAAACTTGTAGAAGGTACTTTTATCGTAAACTGAAGACAGAAAATCGTACAAACATATATCAATTGTCTATGATAATTGTCGAACTACTAGTATGCATTTCAATTTTTTTGACTGTGTATGAAATTTCAATTCCCAATTCTTTGGACGGTTGAATTACTAAACAAAAATAGAACGTGTTTATTATTATTTCTGCTGAGTCTTGTCTTTGGAATCTCATAAAAATTCCTGAGATTTTCATGAATCCGATCAGTCAAAGGTAATTCTGAGGCATTTCCCATGCCTTTTTGACTTGGACTTTGAGTTTTTGGTATGGACCTCACCCGTAAAATTGATAAATAATTGGAAAAAATTAGAATCAACACACATTTAAAACATGAAAACTGAATATGCACTTAATAAATTTATGCACACTTTTAGTTGATGGAGCCACAAACACCCGCAGATTTTTATCACTTGAAATGGTTTCCTGAAATTACCTCATCAGTTTTTGGTTCATGATTGCCATATTGTAATTTGATAAATTTACATTTGAATTCAATTTAGTTTATGAAATTCAATGAAAATGAAGATATTAAAAGGGCCGATAACAATTTTCAGATAGCTAGCATAAGAACAGTGAGATCAAGGAAAAAGAACCACACTCGTTTTCAGTTTTCTTGGACGCTTTAACCAAAAAAGGCTAAATTGGCCTCAAAGGTTCGCTCAGTAGTTAAATCTGACTTAAGATTCATGACGGGCACTCTAAGAGACCCCCACACACTCATTTTCAGCTTTCTAGGACGCTTCAATTAAAAAGAGGGTAAATTGACCACAATGGGTCGCTCAGTATTTGAATCTGACTAAAAATTCGTGGAAAGCTCCCTCGGAAACTCAAGTACTCATTTTCAGTTTTCTAGGACGCTTTAATCAAAAAAAGCTAAATTGCTCACCATGGGTCGCTCAGTAGTTAAATCTGACTGAAAATTCCTCACGGGCGCCCTCAGAAACCTCCATAACATATTTTCAACTCTCTTAAAGCATCAGCTTCACCAATGCTATCATGCTCATATAAGCAACACAAACGCATGCAGTGTCGTCCCTAGTATAATAACTCATTGTCAAGAAAAAGCTGGCAAATGCCAGCTATAAATTTGATCGCAATTCATATGTTTAATTGCTAATTACAAAAAAAAATCATTGATAAATTTTAAAATTGCCACGATAGATAGTTTTTAAATCAGGTTAAATTTATATTCATGAATAAAATAATTGTTACTCGCTACCAATTTTTGTTACTCGACTATTTTGTCGAAAAATTGATAAAAAAGAATCAAAATGGTCCCAAAAGCTGGAAATTGCCAGCTGCAAGCTGCCATGTGCCAGCTCCACCACAGCTGGCAAATTCAAGCTTGTAGCTGGCAATTGCCAGCTGTGAACCTGACTGAAAGTTTGAGCAAACTCATTGTTTTAATTTCTTCGGTTTGTACTTTATAATGCATATATTTTTTCTCTTGTTAACTAAATCCTAAATTTCTCTTAACTATTTGCAGAAATCGATTGAATATTTAATATGCATTTGTAAAGATATTTAAACGTTTTAACCATCGACAACGATTTATATGTGCATGTAATTGCGATATTTGTCAAAGAAAGTACGTAGATTAGGTAACTTTATGTTTAAAAATCGTTGCTTGCTTTTACTCGTGAACTATGAACTTTCTAATCAAAATAAATACATAATCATATCGTCAAACACATAATAAGCGTACATTCCTGTTGAACTAATTACTGACACCGGTTGATGACATGACATGTGGTTTCGTTGTCATTAGTAGCAATTTAGTCTTTTTTGCAGCAAAAATACATAATCGCATGATGTAAATCTGCAGCAGCAGCAGTAGCAAAATGACCAAACATTAAAATAAAACACGTAATTATATTTATATGCATTCATACATTTCGTGTGTTAAGATTATCATCGAATCAACTCGAGATTGAAAACGCTCACGTATGAGTAGTGCGACTAGTACGCAAACATTTTCATAAGCTCTTAACAAGTGTCCGTGTAAAACAAGGTGTTTAAAGTAACGCCAATCTACAGTTTATACTCTACTCTGTACATTGCATTTAATATCATATGAATTAACTTCACATTAGTTTACACGGATGAATCATTCACTAAATTAAGAAGGCAAAGTCGTCGATCAATGAAGTTTGGGCTTGGCCACGGAAAAGTCTATAACACATCCAATATCCATGCCTGTTGTTTCAATAAAATAATAAGGCAACAGTCTAATAATGCCTGTATTGCAGCAGAACAGCCGATATGATATGATGATAATATCTTCTACACATTTTCCTCACACATGCGTACATATTACCTATGTAAGTTCACCACATGCACGGCATACTCATGATTAGTTAATAAGTGTTTACAATATATTCAGTCCAAAGATAAATGTTGAAAATGATAAGATAAACCAATTTAATTACAAAATAGGTCAACGAATTAGAATATTTTTAAAAATCATTCTAAACCTGACGTATTACATTGTAATGGAATTACTTTATCAATACTTTCTGTAATCAACGGTCTATATAATAAAGAATGTATATATGCAATATGCAAGCTTAAAAAATAATTGGAAATAAGTAACTAATCGGTGTATTCTGATCTAAAGGTCGCAGATAATCTATAAAATTGATAATATAATCACGATTGACACTGTACTAGAAAAAGATATTTAAAGCTACCTATTGTAGTAAAGTAAAGTTAGATAATTACCTGCATCATGCCTTTTACCTATAATCAGTAGCTCCGCTATACAGTAGCCAACCGGGGAATTTCCCCGGGGCCTCAGGCCTTGAAGGTCACAAGGGGCCTCCGATCGACGAATGAAAAGTCAAAGAAATGGTTGAGATGTCAAAAATGTTTGTGTTATTGGTTAATACAGTAAGTCGGTTAGTTCTTATTGCAAAAATGATGTAAACTGGATATTTTATGCATTGGTGAAAGCAATGTAGGTTTTTCTGTGCTAAAATTTAATTTGTAGTACATATTCATGTATGAAATTACGTGAGGTATGCACGGCACCAATCACAATCATAAGATATCAATTTCAATGCATGATAACTTTTAAAATCCAAATCGATTAAAAAGGTCTGTTAACGCATCTGATAGAACTAGACTGGGTATTTTCGACCAGATAATCAGATTTTCTCCATCGATCCGGATTTAAAACTTATACAAACTTTTTCGCCAAATAGTGATGATATTAGCTTGTTTTTAATAATAACCACTAACATCTTGGGTGTAGAACCCTTGAATAGTCTTTATCGAATACTCTTTGTTGTAATTGTATGGAATGGACATAGCATTTGTGCAAATTCGATAGTCCTTTTTGCTTCCAAATACAGTGATAAACACCAGTTAATTATTTACGTGTAAGCAAAATGGTTTTTAACTTCTGTATGGTAGGGATACATTACTCGAATTTAAAAACTCTACGTACTGAAAAAAGTGACTAGCGTCAAATATAAAACTTTTAATTTTAGAATATATTTCGATACATCTGGGAACGTTTTTTAATTTGAACATGCATTATATAAAAGTAAGTAAAATGTTTTTATTAAGTACTTCGAGTGGCGTTGCTTTGGCTTATTGTTAAAACCACGAGTTTTCCTCAGCAAACTATCAATATAAGGGATGAAGTAGAAATCATGTATAATAATTTTATACCCAAAGGGTCAAGTGTGAAAAGATCATCAAAAGACATACCATGGCCAAAAGGTGTAGTGTACTATGTAATAGAAAATAGTGTAACCAAAACAGACAGCGCGATTTTGTCATAAGCACACAAATAGTTCGAAAGTAAAACATGCGTACGTTTTAAACATAGAATATCTGGGCTCCCACATTTTATTAGTATTGAAATTCATGACCTAGCGGTATGCGGAGAATCTCATGTTTGTATGCGGGACTTTAGTTCTGATGGATATCAATTTGTTAGAATAGGAAGACACTGTCGTACCTTACGGACATTTATTCCTGAGTTAGCACATTCCTTATGTTTTAGTCATCCTTTTGAAAGACAAGACGGAGAAGATCATGTATCATTTAATGGTTGGTTTGAATAACCCATAGTGGTAAAGAGAGTTAACACAAATTACATTTACGATTACAACAGTCAAATGAACTACAAATTTTATGAATGTTTAGGGGTTTTCCGGTAGACCAAGTAAATGCCAAGGGATGAGGTGAAAGTATGCAGGATGGATGAAGTGTTATGGATGTGGATAAACTAAACGCATTATGCATGTGTCGGGGTTGGTTACGTCATCGTTGGCATCCTGTAATAGAAATGACGGACTCATTGACAAACGACCTACATAATTTACAGGCATTTAGTGAATGGGGTAAGGAATTACTAGGAGTAAGGGTAAGGAGTGGGAAAAAGAAATGAGATAATGATTGGACATTACCACAAAGTTTGTTTGTGCTGTACTAACAGACTCATTAGAAGTACAGACGTTTTCAAAAATGCTGAAGTTGCATTGATTCCAAATGGAGAGAACAATAGTAGCGAAAATTATAGATTCGTTGATCATGGATTTTTAAACGCAAAAAAACCATTCAAGAGTTATTCAGATGGGTGAAATTTACAACGATTGTTATGATTTATAAAAGGCTACAATTGAACTTGGAGTCGAATACTTGGAGTTTCACAATTCATTGCTGGACAAGGATAAACCAACAACCACAAATGCCGCATGATTTACTTTTCAGTGGCAGAGGGAAATTTCAGTCACTAGAAACAAGATTCACTAATTTGCGTGCTACATCTTAAGAAAATAACTTTCTAGATTCAGAGCAAATTTTAAATCACGTAAAGTTTGGTGTGCGGTTAACCAAAATAAAACATTTGTGATATAATGCAAAGAAAAAACAATAAATCGAGCAAGCTTTCGCACATCAGTGGCAAAGCGACATTTAAAAAACTGTATTGTCAACTGAAGTCAACTGATTAGTAAAGTAATGTGTATTATGGAAGATGCAGAACTAAAAATATTTACGTTGTAGGGCATATTGCATCTTACGTCCTTCATACTTATGTTATCTCCTACGATAATTCTGATACTTACCTCCGATTTTTGATAAAAATAGACACCTTTCCTACAACTAAAACTACTAGCAATGCTGCGACTATAAGGTTTAATACTGAAATTTAGTTAATGCTTGCATAAAAACTCGAGGTCAACTATTCAAGAATCTTAAATTACCTGTTATTCAAAAACTAAAAGCAATTTAGAAATTCGGTTTCCAGCACCTAATACTATGCAAAAAACCTACACTACCTGAAAGTTCAAAAATTTTAAAACAAATTTTAAATGTATTTGCTATCTAAAATCTTCAAAAAATGGAAATTTTTTAAATGAACCTCTGATAAAAATCGTTCCTGGCGACGGCCATTGTCTAAATAGTTCCTCGGAAGTGAATGAATTGTGTGTTTGCAGTGCAATTTCCCAATACATATGAAATGTGATAGCTAGTTTGCTAATTTTAAAAGTGTCAATCTTATAGTGTCACAAAAATATTTTGAAATACTTATTTTGTACCTAGGACCTAATAAGAAACAAGAGCTAAAATTGCACATTCTCTCCAACAACCTGAATTAACGAGCTGCAGACTACAGAATATCGAACAAAGATGAGGAGGAGGAAGGAAAGCTACCATTCTCAGATTGTCAAAATTTTAAAGCAGCATACTTGATTAATCGTAGCTGCTACAATAAACGAACAAGGCACGATTTTAAAGGATCACATTTAAACGCTTTTAAGGCAGTTGGAATCGTATTAAGTTTACTATTAGTTTTGTTAGAACAGCATTCAGTGTGTTCACTACTTGTTAACTGTGATTCGATGAAAAGTTGCAGAGTGCCCTAATGATAATAGTCGCTTCGAATACCCTATTGAACTTAAAGGTGAGTTGAGTCTACTATTATATGGATTTTTAATCTGCGCTATATATGTTGGCAGTGTTATCAATGATTTGCAGTCCATTAATTAGAAATTTTGATGATTTCTTGCCATTTGCACTGTAAAAAGACTAGGCTCTGACAACTACAAAGAAGCGTCATTGACAGTGCAGTGCAACGATGATAATGTTGGAGATCCATGGTTTAACTTTAACATCAAAGGAGTGGATTTGAGTTCTACTCAATTGAACTCCAACATTGCTAGGTTGGAAATTTCTCTCTGCCCTCCATTGGACGATGTAATAAAAAAGAATTCGCGAATTTTATTATGACTAATTGACATAATTTAATAGTACTGATTTTTTTGTGAAAAATTAGGGGTGGAGTAAACTACTCAAGACAGTGAATCTCACTGGAACAGATATTCAACGCTTTTCATTCATATGGGACGCTGCCAAACCAGTTGACATCCCATCAAACGTTTTTGAAAGCATGCCTAACATTGCGTATCTCAATCTTCGCAATAATGACTTGACAAAAATTCCAGACCTGTCAAGTCTCAAGAATCTCACTTCATTTAATCTTCCCCAAAATAAGCTGGAAATGATTCCAGCGGGAACTTTGCGTTTGTGGCTTGACATCGATTCCTTGGAGGTGGACGCCTTGGAAAAGGTTGGCAGAGCCCTCGTTGAAGTCGGGGTTGAAGTCAAGCTGCGCTTACTTCTGTGGACGATTTCTACCGTCTTCTTCTTCACTCTGACTCTTATTTCATCAAAGAGTGAATCATTTGAAGAGACAGTGGAGCAGAGGCTGTGGAAAGCATTTTGGCTTGTAGGGGACCAATAATCAATAAAGGTAACAGGTTCTGTTTCCTTAAAACGACTTAATGGGTTGACTGATGCGCATTGAACCACTATTGTTTCCTAAACTTGATCCCGGATGGGGCAAAAAATTCGTTTTCATTTTTTACATATTCGGAAAAATTTGCCTTTTTTGATGGTATTTTGAGTATTTTAAACCGGGTTTTGCCAGTTTTGCCCATTTTTGGCCTTCAAAATGCATATTTTGAGTTTTTGAAGGAATTCTAAGGCTCTGCAAAGCATTTTTCATGAAAAATAAGACATTTCAAGTAAATCTAAGACATTCTGAAGAAAACCTGACACATTTTGAAAAAATCTGAGATATTTTGAAAAAAAAATCTGATAAATTTGGAAGAAAATCTTACTACTTTTGAATAAAATCTGACATATTTTTAAAGAAATTTTGAGTCGCTTTAAACAAAATTCATGACATTTTGAATATAATCTTAGATATTTTGAAAGAAATCGGAGCTATTTTGAAAGAAATCAGAGCTATTTTGAAAGAAATCGGAGATATTAAAAATGAAATTTAGATAGTTTGAATGAAATCAGAAATATCTTGAAAGAAATCTGAGATATTCTCAAGAAA
>JAQIXX010005898.1:0-13118 GCA_034700605.1 Willowsia nigromaculata
ACAATATGTTAATCAAAGTAAAAGCCAATGTACAAACAAGGCCATCCAAAGGTATTGTCTTTGGATCGAGTAGAAACATAATGAGTACATATACACTGCATACAAAGATTACACCAAAAGAAATAAATGAACAATAGAGTGGAATAAGTTTACGCGGATTCCTTTCAACAGAAACTCTCATTGTTGTAGGGTCTGCATAAAATATATATCGATATAAAAGTCGGCTATAGGTATTTTGGCTAAGCTCTAAAGCTTTCCACATTAAAGGAGTAGACATTTTACACGTTTTGTTTGATAATCAGTATTGAAAGTTGACTTTATGGGGAATATTGTTTAGAGGAAAGAAAACTAGCCGCTTTAAATATTACTCACACTTAAAATTTGGCTTCTGCTACTAATGCTTAGCAACCTCAGCTCTCACTTCAAGCTATGGAGTTTTACTTTATTAGTTTTGGCTATCACACTAATAGAGTAATTTCAGTTTAAATTTCAATCCAAAATAATTGGATTTGAGACAAAATTTGTCAATAAAAATGCAAAAACAATCTTATTGTTGAATCTGTTTTCAAAAGGCTTAAAAAAGTTGTTTAGATTTGACTTTGACATTTTGTTTCACGTAGTCATGTCCAATCATGAAGAAATGGTTATATAAGAAAGTCAATTAACAACAGGGAATGATGCTACGTCACTATTATAAATTTCTTTTAAGCTCCAATTTGTCACTACAGTAATAAAATTGTATTTAAAAAGTTAGATATTCTTCTGAAAAGCTTTTTGTATTTATAGATTAATTGTCAATTATTGCTTCGTCAAGAATTGTGCAAACTTTAAAAAATTGATGGTTTGTGTGCCAAACGTTTTGTATATCCGAGATTTTTTAACGCATAAATCGTCGAATTTGCCTGTGACTTTTAATTTTGTGCTACTTACGAAGTAAATGGAAACATTTTAAATATTTTTCATTTTTTTGTATCTAAAATTCATTTTGCGTCATCAAAACTGCCAAAACAATCTTAGGAGGGATCTTAGTAAAACCAAAGCGTGAAACGGAATAGACAGCCCTTTATAAAATCAGATTTAGACTAATTTGTTAGACTCATTTTGTAGAAGATATTGAACATATGAGATTGAATGAAGTAATGCTTAAAACTTCTTTGTGAGCAACACACAAAACTCCATTTTCTCAGACCCTGAACTGACACTTGTTTTGAATACTGCTGCAATTAACTTATATTTGCTTGGTTATGTATGGAATCAATGAGTTTTTTCGAACTTGCACTTTATGAGTTAGTATTATATTGCTAATTTTAACCCATAAAAACATAACAGTTATGCATTTGAATGAAAATTTTATCTAGTAAAGAGTGCAACAAACGCACTCCGGAATCATTTGATTTAGGACTTTTTCCGGTAAAACTTGATAAAAAAAAGTTTACAGAAAGTTTAAGTTCATTGACATTCTTCATGCATCTGACAAAAATAATGGCCTCATAAAAATATTACTCTTATATATGGTTACCATCATGATTAATTTGGTAACCAAAACATGTGTTTTTACAAAGCAGCAAGTTGAGGTTATGAATGAAAAGTTGATTATAAATATAAAAAACAATAATACAGTTTAAGCGTGAAATTGTTATAAATAGTTGACCATATTATGTAATGAATTACTATTTTAAACTAAAATGACTACTTATTTTAACAAACTCTTTGTAATATCTCCATGTATGCACTATGGAAACTGAGCTTTCATATTAATGTAAACTTGACTCCATCTTATTTTAAAAAGAAATTGTTTCTAAATCCTTGTTTGCGTACATGCATTCTCAATTTCGTTTCCACATTTTCACTTTTTTCAGGTTAGCATGAATCAATACTAATCCCACTTTATCAAAATGAATACAGGTCTTTGGTAAGTTTTAAGTTCTCATTCCAGATGTGTTAAGTGTATGAATATATCAGGTAAATTTACTTAAAATTTAAAGGGATGCAACAAGAATGAAAGGCCATTAACAACAAATTGCATATTATTGTAAATTAATCATTATTCAATTGCATATCACATTTTTATTTCTAATGTTGGCATACCATTGTAAAAACATCTTTAGCCTTGTCAAAGATCATTTTCCCTCTCTGCCTTTGCAAAAAAACCGAGTTGATTACACAAAATCATTGGCCGAAATTTTTTTTATATTTGAATATAGTTCTATGTTCAAATACAACATACGCACTTTTTTTAAATTTTAATTAGAGTTTAACGATATTTTTATGTAATTTGAGACAAAAAAGGAAGATTATTGGAAATATAACAATCCACTTTTATTTACAGAAGTTAATTTGGTAGAAATATAGTTAAGCCTACAAGGGTTGGGTTATAAAATTTGAAAGTACAAGCAAGTTTTAGAAGGAAGATTGCAGGTGAAAATTCAATCTTTTTAAGTAATAATTGGAATAACTCCTACTCATATTTCATGGCAGTTTTCTGATTTTAATTTAGCTTGACTGGTTTGGTCGACTTTCTGATACACGTCTTTGTTATTAAATGAATTTTTTTTTGTGATATATCTGGAATGCAATTTATGAGCTAATAAGCTTAGGACACTTTTAAGATGTAATGAATATGAAGTATGCATATAAATATATGTATAACCATTTAATTGCAATACAAAGCTTTACCAAAACAATCTTTTTGGCCATATGGAAGTGACACGAAGCAAAATACTAATTTTTTCATTCGAAACTTCCATGACATTTTGGTGAAAATTTCTAAAATTGGAATATCTTGGACAAATCGAAGGATAATTTGATGCCGTTTTTTCTTAAAATATGTATCTTTAGAAGATAAAGAGGGGATTTTAATCTTAAGTGGCTAAAAGCATGATTTTGTATCCAAAAAGTTGTTTTTTCTTAATAACTCCGGTAAATTAACGAATTTCAAAAAGGCGAGAAAAACCCCTCTAGAAAATTGTGTTTGACACCTACTCACCAATTTTCAGCTCAAAATGTTAAAAACTGCAAGAGTTAGGCGCCACACGGTTTTGCTCTTTTAAAATTTTGGACCCCCCACTACTACCCAATGAGCGCGGACGTAAATTTTTTAAATGCGGATTCTTACACAGCAAGTCACCCTCTATTCACTGCATATGCAAATTATTTAAATTTCTAATGCGGGTTTTTCCCCATTACACATAGCTGCTGAGAACGCTCATCTAGAATGGATTTAAGTTATAATTCAAATTGAAATGCTTGAGTTTCGAGAAGACAGAGGCTTGTTTTTTTAAAAAAACATATTTTAATGAGGACGGACTGACATGCAGTCCATATTTTCAATTCATTTTTGCAAAAGATGTTGTTAGGTTTTTTATGTAGGATAAGCATAATAAATGAACGTTAAAATTAGAAGTTCGTAACTTGTTTTTTAGTTTTTCCAGCCAATTTAATTTAATGTACTTTGTTGGCAATCTTTCAAATCTTATTTTAAATTATATTTTTCGAATTTATGACATCCTCAGAACATTTCACCTGGAAACAGTATTAGTTCCACGTCAAATCAACAAATTAAAAAATATATGTGTGGGCCTATCAAGAATCAAGCTTGCATATAGACTTTGTATTAGCCTACACTTCTTTCAGTCGATTTTTAGAAAGGATATCTTCATATATATTATTTCTTAAAATTTAACATGCCTCGTTTTGTTTAATTCTTGTATCTTTAGAAAATACGTATGAAGGATCTATTTTTGTGATTTTCAATAAGGCTGTCTACAATTTTAAACCGAATATCCTGATTGACGGTACCAAACAATCAAGTGAAAATGAAACTTTACACTTGAGCGAGCTGAAAGTTGTCAAAACAGGCTCATGTTTCTAGGATTGATTTATAGAAACCAATTAATGAGTTAAACTTATAGAATACACTTGCATAAAAGAGACTTTGATAAAATGAAAATCAAATCGATATCGTTCAGACTATAAGGTTTGACGAATATTTATGGAAATAGAACAGATTGTAACGTATCATGCAATTGAAGCTAATTTACAGATAAATAATAAAACTGGGTGTATTCCTTTCACCCGCCCTGATCTTGATAAGAAAATGCTAACATTGAGTTTAAGAATTGACAGTAGGAAAACAGTTTATTTAGCCGTTAAGGAGACGGCATTTACTTAATGTATTTACGATGTCATCTGTACTACAACGCTACCTTCGTAGCAGAAACTTATTATAACAATTACAATAATTTAGTTTACCATCTGAAGTAAATTACATTAAAACAAGTAAAGTGGAAAATCATTCAACAAATTTAGATGTAATTAAGAGCATGCAATTTAAATATTTTGTGAATATAATACTTTGGTGCTACAACTTTAAAAAAATAACGGCTTTATTCATTTCAGTTTTTAATTAATTTAAGTAAAATAGCAACCTCAGCGTTCTTTTAAAATATTTGTTGATTTGTAAGAATACATTTATCACGGATATATATTTAAACGCGTTAGCTGCTATAATTGAATCAGGAATGTTTACACTCAGACAAGAGTGGGAATCTACGATGAGTAAAAGGCATGCATTTCATAAATATAAAGGTAGTATCAAATTTAATGCTTTTCGGCTAGCAAATAGTATTGTGATCCGTGAACGGAGTAGGGTAATGCTAAACCTAGCAGTTCAAAATGTTCATAACGAACAGACTGGAATAAAATTGAAGAAGGAAGATATTTCTGCGACAAGATTGATGGATTTGTTTGTTGTATGGGTGATATTTGTGATAGGCGTTGGAATCTGCTTTAACATTCTGTTTCTAGAAGTGCTTCTTAGACAGCTTCAAAAAATCTAAAATAATGCAGGTAGGTTACTGATTATTATAGCGTGCATCCCTACTTTTAGTAAAGACATGAAATAGGTTTAATCCATTGGTGCATAGGACTTAAAATGAAGATAAGTACAGTAGGATTTTTATTAAATTCAATGACGTAATTGCAAAACCACTTTTTAATAGGGTCGTTGATGTAATAAGTAGCTTTTCGTGTATTTTGTGCACTTACGATTACTAATGATAATTCAGTGTAAGAATTGGCAGCATGTAAGAAGTTGACATTTAGTAAGATGACATTTTGTAAATGTATTATGCTTCAATGCTTCTGCAGTTATACTTAACTAGAATCTTATATTTCATGATTATAAAAATGTTTGAGTTTGGTCTAAGTATTCTCTTGACCTAAAATATATTTAAAGACCTTTAACATTATATGCCTACAAGTACATTGTATATTTTGCACGTAGTATCTCCATTAATAGATGTATTAAATTTTCCTATTTTGAATTCACATAAATAGGGAAATAATTACTTGTCTTTTGCTTGATTGATAAAATATTTTGGTGTTGTTTTAATTGTAATGTAATAAGTTTGAATTATTACGCAATGAGACTTTAAAATCTTGTACCCGTGAGAAGCTTAAGGCAGTAAATTTTAAAACAGCAAAATGAAAGCCTGCTATAAGTATTTACTCTGCGGTAAATTAAAGACTTAAACATGGATTGAAAATAACTATAAACTCATTTCTATTTTTTATACTTTACGTTGCTGTTGTAATGTTTTAAATTGTATATCTCATTCAAAAGCTTTCAATGATTTAACCTAAAACATGATAAAAGTTTTTACATCTCACGCTACTTTTACTGCTGTTATTTCTCCAATAAACCATATCATTTTCAAAAAATTTGTACGCTACAGGTTTATATTTTCTTTGAGTGTGTTCGCTGGTGACGTCGTAAGTCAGAATTTGTGACAAAAGCATGCCCACATTCTTTACACTTCCAATGTTTTTCACCAGTGTGAATTCTTTTAATGTGACGATTTTTGGTTCCACTACAGCTAAATTCCATTCCACAAAGGTCACATTCAAATGGTTTTTCACCAGTATGGGAAAAAATATGCCGACACAAGTCCGAGATAGAATGGAATTTTTTATCGCAAAAGACACAAATGTTACGCTTCTCCCTAGTAGTTTCCGGATGTGTCAACAAGTGGCGCTTTAAATCGTTTCTCTCCAGAAAACTTGCGCCACATAAATGACAAGTATGTATCTTTTCAAGGGTGTGGTGTCGTTTGATATGCCTGTTTTTGTCTGTTAATGCAACAAATGTTTTATTGCATATTTCACAGTCGTATGGTTTTTCGCCAATGTGCACACGGATGTGTTGTTGTAAAACGTCGTAGCAAAAGTATACTTTGTCACAAAATACGCAGGCAAAGTTACGAATTCTGTAGACTTGACGCTGAGAAAGTCCGTTTCCTATTCCCTGATGTATGCCTCGTTGAGCAAGTATTTCTTTGTGTGTCTTAAAATGTCTGTTTAGAGTACTCCGATCACCAAACTTTTTTTCACAGATTGTACAATGATAAGCCAGTACTCCGGTGTGGACCACCTGATGATCTTTTAAAGCCCTTGATTGTGCAAAACACTTTCTACAAAGTTGGCATTTGAAGGGCTTCTCGCCTGTATGCACCACCTTCATATGAGCTTTAAGGCTACCAGCGGTTGAAAAGCTTCTGTTGCAAATCGAGCACATTTGAGGGTTCCCATTGTGAACCCCCCGCAAATGCCCGTAAAGGTCGTACTTTGATGCATACAACTTGCCACACTGTCCACACTTAAAATTAAGCTTTCCTGCATGGCGGTTGGTGTGGCCTTCAAAGTTCCTCTTAGAACTCAACACTTTAGAACAAACTTCGCATTTGTACATGTTGGCCTTGATGAGCGCAAAGTATTTGGCTTGTGGTTTGATGTAATTATTCTACCTTATAAAAATTGACATAATTAGTTTTTAAAATTGTAAAAAAACATGTATTTAAATTATAATTGAATTATTACTTACGGAATTCCGTATTTCACCACGGAATAGGAAAATTTAAATTGAGAAAAAGTTGTGAACAAATTTTTAATATTTGTAAACTAATAAACGGAAGGTAAACACTAACTTGTCTTTGAATGAGGCACAAACTATTTGTTTTTGACTCCTTGTTTGTTTTGTGCACCAGGTACATCAAATGTTCAGATTCATTCATAAATGTTTAAGCATTTCAAGAAAAATCCAGGCTTCAAATGTTTTACTGGTTCCTTTTTTTGCTGCCCTGTATATTGTATAGCATTTGATACCTAAACATTTCTAAAAGCATGTGAACATGCATATCCAGGTACGTTACATGCATAAATAAGCTGGGTTAATAGACTAATTTTGCTTGCTGCACACTTTAGTTTTCGTCACATACCTACATGATTGAAATGAATGTTTGGTATGTACTGCTTCTTTCCTGAAAATAAACGACACCCGTCAAAAATGCTGAAATATGCATTCCTGCGATATGCCTTGTTGCATGCTATGTTTAAAGATATTACACTGTTTTTGAACACGCAGAAACGATATTGATACAACAAATTAAAATTGCAAAGAAAGAATGTACTTTCAAAAACCAAACCCATGTATGTATTTTAAGTAAATTTATCTGTACATGTAGTCTACATGGCACCTACAAATTTTCCCATGCTTAACATTTTTGAGCACAAGTTTTCTGGGGACATATTACAGACATACCTTATTTACCACGAAAGTGACAAGAAGCCTCCGAGCTGGGATATGGTAGGAGTACCATTAGCATAGTGTTATTATGGTTTTATGGTGGTGCAGGTGTAGGCATATTTTCATGTTTATTCACTCAACTTAATTATGTATTATTTAGGACCCCCTGGGTATCACAGCGTAAAGTTTACCTATAAGCTTTTTGTGTACTATGTGCATGCATTAAGTGCCAAGTAAGTTTTATAAACACTATGTTGTTACAAATTTCAGTAGAATACTCAAGTGTTTATGGCACTACAAAATTCCAAATTTTAAGACTAAACTGCTGCTTGTCCAAATCATATTCATGTAGGTAACTAGATAGTTTACGCAAATCGTGCTTTTTCTCATACAAAAACTAAAAGCTCAGATATATGTTAGCTTCATGTGTGCAATACAATACTTTCACACGAAAACCAAAATGTGTTGTTTAATCAGTCATTAATTATTTGGGATGACAATTTAATGCAGTTTTATACGCCGTATGCTACATTAGGTTGTAATTTGATGTATTTCCGCAAATGTGTTTGCTGTTATGATTAAACGTTTTTTGTGTTCATATACATATTTATATCCATTTATTTAAAACACAGTTACTCTGAAATTAAATACCTTGGACGAGCGAGCTGATAATTCAATTTGATTTTGTAAATACATGATATATTTTTTGATATACAACATTCAAAAATTTAGTGCAATTCTTGCAACATTATTTATCATTGAATAGTCAAATATCCTTCCATCCATCCTACACTTCACAAAAAAACAAGAATTCAACAGGTTTTTGCCAGAATTATGCTAAGTCTCAATTAATTATCAATTTTAAGAATATTAAATCAAAGATAAATCAATAACATAATTTAAATATTTATATGACCATTTAGAATAAGGGATTAGCACGAACATCTGGGAAAAGGATTCTTTTGCATTCAGTATGCTTGCTTTTGTGCATTTTTGTTTAAAAGTAAACTAGGGATTATGATAAGTTGATAAAAATCAAGAGACAAAAATACACGAAAAATGCTTTAGGGTAGACAAGCCAGCCAGTTTTCATATCCATGTAAGAAGTTGCTTGCTTAAAACACTGAAAAAAGGTAAGTCTACTCTTTAGCGCGATCTTTCATGGTCACTGCAGATTACAAAAATTTGGTGACCGAAATCGAAGGAACAAAATATAAACACGTTTTTCTACCTAAAACATTTCAGGGCTTAAAAAGGGACTTGATTCATTTAGGTTTACGCCAGCATATTTTTGACCATTTTAGAGAAATTTTAATTTACACATTCCAAATTTGGCTGATGGTTTATGAAAACACAAGCTTCTAGAATTACAGAAAATGACAAAAAAATACAAGATATTATCGTATGAATACTGGTTGTACATATTTATTTTCATAAAATTTGCATCCAGTCAAACTACCCAGAACAATATTTGCTTTTACGTATTAATTTTTTTCTTAAATTGAGCATTAGCCATACTCTATAAAAAAGTATTTTAATGAGTTGAGTACATGACGCATATTTAAATACGTACAGTTTTCTATAGATTTAAACACAAGCTAATTATTTACGAAATAAATACTAAATCCTTAGTACACTCATGTTGACCTTGTATGGATATGACCTTGAACTTTTGAAATATGCTGTTTGTTCATCGTCGTATTTCAAAATATTAAGGAGCAGATATCACTCATTCATGCAATCACAAACCCCAGTCTTTTCTAATTTACTTGGTTATTGTTTTTGGAGCTGTTTCCTTAGAAAAACATGACATTGTTTTATTTTGTGTTCAGAGCAATCAGGAATATAAAACAGTAATTGTTAAAATATGAAGTTTGCATTAACTTAAATCATTTAGTAAAAAAAAGCAAAGTTATTTACTGATTGTTACATAAACAGTTGCAAGTTTATTTCTTTTCATTATGAACGATAAAATATACAATATTTACAGTCTTTCACTCAAAATTCATTTTGCCAGCATAAATGGAAAGATATTCAATATGACAAAACGAGTGATTTAAATGATATTTCTTTATCGCATTGTTTACATCTCAACCAGCATGCTTTACATCTTTAGAAGAAAAAAAACATACAAAATCATGAAAAAACCAAAGGCTTAAGAAATTACAAAAATACTTTCAGTTTCCTCCACAGCGTTCAAACTCCTCCGGGTGTTTTGTCTTGACGTGATCCCTCCATTTACCACGAGCAACATAGTTTTTCCCACAAAACTGACAAATAAACGGTTTCTCCTTCGTGTGCATTCTCTGATGCTCATCTAGACGGTTTTTCGATAGACACTTTTTCCCACACGAGGAGCACTGGAACTTCCACGCTTCCGGTCCCTGATGCCGAAGCATGTGCGATTCCAAGTTGCCCTTAGTGTTGAAGGTTTTCCCACATTCTGAGCACACGAAGATAGCCCCACTATGAGCGATGTGCTTATGATTGTAGAGGCTCTGTTTCCCCCGACATTCTTTGTCGCAAATGTCACACTTGACGATCTGCTGGTCATCGTGACCTCTGGAAGTCTTTTTGTGAGTTTCAAGCGCCGCCTCACTTGGGAACTGCCTCCGGCATTTGCCAATGTCACAGATGAAGGTGCTCGCATCCGGGAGCAGACGGAATTCGGGGTGCCTCCTTGTCAAGTGAATTCTTAGCTGTGAATAATTGGCGAAGATCTTTCCGCATTCTGGACACTTGTTGTCTTTGAAATGGATCCGCCCTTTGTGGTCCTGGAGCTGCTTTCCCTGGAGAAAGTAGGCTGGACAGAGGTCACAACGGAGGATTTCTGATTCCTCCAATCCTTCAATTTTGTGGAACAGTTGGAAATGGCTTTCCAAACTGGTACGTGAGCTGAGTCCAGCTTGGCAAATGGAACATGTGAAGTCCTTTCCTGTGGAACCCAAGTTTAGGTGGACACCGACAAAGTGATTGATGAAAGCAGTGCCTAAGTAGAAGTTGGAATTACAGCGGGAACAGGGAATCACGTCGTTCCCTCGCTTATCCAACATTTTCATTTCCTCGTCTCTGACCGCATGTTCTTCTGACTCGTGGAGCCCCAATTCTGGAGCATATTCCTCCACAACGTCACAAAATTGACATTTAAAACCGCCATGAAGCTTCTGGTGACCTTCGAGTTCCTCTTTTGTTCTGAATGAGTTTTGGCAAATATTGCAAATTTGGAAGTCCTCCTTCCGTCCTTTCGGCTTATCAGCATTAAGGGCGCTTTTTTCCTCTGTTCCAGAACCGTGACCAGGATTATCAGGTTGGAGTGAGCTGGGGAAAGGAGTAGAGGATTCTCGGCTAATATGAGTGGTCTCCATACTGGTCTCGCCACAATTTGCACCCGCAGTTTTTGGAGGCACTATCGTGGGGGAAGGGCTACAGAGATCTGCGGTGGTTGAACCCTGATAATCATCTTCATTTTTGGGATCCGTTTCTTTCTCCATTTCCTTGAATGAGCGTTTCCGCTTCTCGTGCAGAAAGTGATGCTGTGACGATTTGGGATTCTTGGAATCTCGTGGGATTTCTATCTTCAGGTCTGCAACAGGTGCTTCAGGTGATTTTGAGGAGGGAACTGGGGATGTGGAAGCCATATTGGGGGAGGATATTTCCATGGTTTTTTCATGTGGACTTTTGATAAAGTCCTCCTCCTCATCAGTGTGGTCTTGTTCGAAAGTTGAAAAATCGTCGTCCTCGTCAAATCTGTCAGGAGGAAGCGGAGACATCTCCTGTTGGATGGAAGGTCCTTTGGAATCCAAACTGGAAGATGATTCCAGTCCCGTGTCCCTTTCTGGAGGATGAGAAAGTTGAATGTGGAATGGTGAATTGTCGTCGAGATGATCATCCATCCGCGCCAATTTGACACGGGGCAGCGAGTTCGACAGTCTTTTGGTACCTGGAAAAGATAAGACGTAGAGATTAGGTTATCATTTCTGCGATGAATTAATTCTGGTTAATTAATTTAATCAGGGTATTTTCTTCAACTTTAATCTTTCTTCTTACATTTTCTTATCAGCCTTGTCCTGAAAGACTGGAGGGATTTCAGGACATTACTCTCTACAGGTCCTTCTGGATCCACTTTGACATCTTCCTCCTCCAAAGAACCCTCCCCATATCCTCCAACGTCGCAAATTACCCTCCTCAGCTCGTCAAGTCTTGAAGGCACTTTATTCCCAAACTCCATTGAATTCACCAGTGACCGCAATTTCCATTCCAATTCCATCTCCAAGCACTTAAATTGATGGTACACCTCACAAAACGAGCGGATGATAAGCCCACAATCTTCACAGGAACTCAGACACTTATCAATGGAGCCTCCATCAGACATCACCTTCTTCATCGTGGAGATCTCCTCCCCCAGAAACCGCCCCAGCAACTTGAGGAACCTCTCAGTTATCACATTTTCTTCAACCGGATCGCTAGAAACTGCAATTCTGCAGCAAAACGGGCACACTCTCGTCATCTTATCAGGTCCCAGGGTAGGGCCTTCCTCTTCCATTTTATTAAGTCAATGCTCCAAATTACAGTTAAATTAATTTTTCATGTTTTCACGTTAAACTTCAGCTCACGTTCAGATTCACAATTCATCTGGGATTCCTCAACCGACTGCCTCTTTCAGCTGTTCTTGTAGCCCATTTTTTACTACGCGGCCACCCTCAATGTAAACACGGTGCCGATTTGGCCGCGTATTCTAGACTCAAATAAAAAGGAAACTCATTACCTCCACTTCTTACTCGTGCTGGCCGTGTACTCCTAAATTCTCTGGATGATTTTTGGAAGCTCATCTTTGTCTCCGCCACGACGCCGCATTGCGTTTCCATGGATGCATGGAAGCTCACGAAATTCCAATTATAATTGGAAGAGCAGAAAATTAAATTATTTTAAACTGTGGATCTGGTATTGGAATATTTAAATACCAATATCAAACATTAAATATTTCCTTTCACTTCAAAATTCTGGCATTCAATGCATTTGTACTAATTAATTTAAAATAGAATTCCACTAAACTGTATTAGTTCTAAACGCCACAAGACAATGAAAGCGCACTAAAAATTAAGAAACCAGGGCAATCACAATGGCAGTAGATTCCATTGTTTAAAACAAAGGACGGCGTAAATTTATCATTAGAAAGTCTTGGACAATAGGATATAAATATATCCAAAGCTTACCCTTCACATAATCTCAATGATTTCATTTAAAATTTAAATGTCCACAAATAACACACGATTACAGAGTTAATTTCAGCAAACATTAATCTACTAATCAAAATAAGTTTTAAAAATTTAGATATGCGAGGTTTACATATTGCCCTTTACATTTCCTCAATATTTGCAATTATCGTATGTAGACCACAAGATGAAACTGAAAATGAGGGTAAAAGATTAATCAAAACAAGTAGAGAGGACCCAGGAACATGGATGACAGAAGACGAGATTGCGCAATTGAAAGAACAAAATATCGGATTCTTTGATATCACCAATTTTAATTATCG